>JASSRZ010000014.1:18797729-18813677 GCA_032164315.1 Malacoctenus gilli
TATGCGCCTTATAATGCGGTGCGCCTTATATATGAACAAAGTTTTAAAACACGCCATTCATTGAAGGTGCGCCTTATAATCCGGTGTGCCTTATCGTGCAGAAAATACGGCAGTTAGAAGTAACTGTAGGTGTAACTGCTCAGGGTTCATAGGGGGCTCAGCCGGACTGTTCTTGACGTCAAACTGTAGTAGCACAGACTGGCCGACAGCAGGCCAGACAGGGTGGGACACTAGTGCTGTCCAGCACAGTCGAAACCAATAATAAATACCAAGTCCTGACTTAACTCATGAGGGTTGATGTATTTCAAGAAAAAACATTGCATTGTGTTTATCCCCTCTGAAAATTGTCTTTACGGCCTTCATTTTATATGTGGCCACACATCCAACGTTAAAATGGAGTTCTTCCACACAAGGACAATTTGGGCCACTTCTAACTGTGTTTTTGTCAGTATTGCCTTGCTCACAGGTAGAAGCTGACACAGCTGTGAGTTCTGTTGAAAAATACCTGAGCCTCAGTGTC
This sequence comes from Malacoctenus gilli, assembly GCA_032164315.1. Classification (NCBI taxonomy): domain Eukaryota; kingdom Metazoa; phylum Chordata; class Actinopteri; order Blenniiformes; family Labrisomidae; genus Malacoctenus; species Malacoctenus gilli. Next base: position 18,798,250 of record JASSRZ010000014.1, read on the forward strand.
TCCAGTAGAATGTTGCTGGAGGTATTTGAGTACAGTTCACACGCGCGAAACGACAATGTGTCAACATTTGTACATGTGAATGTAGCATTAGGTGGAATCTAAAAACTAGATCTGTTAAATCTGAATAGGAGACCAGAATGTGTGGCCACTATGTGAGAGTAAAAACTACTTCATGGAAAAGCCTCCCCTAAAAAGAGACACTTGAGTTGGAAAGAGAAAGAATTTCCAGTCACAAAATCAAGCCAGATGCCCAGTGGTACATGACCCCTTTTTTACGTTACCTCTCTGAGAGCTTCAGCGTAGGAGCTCATGTCTGTGAGGATGACCAGGACATGCTTCTCACACTGGTAAGCCAGGTACTCTGCTGTAGTCAGCGCAAGGCGCGGGGTGATTATGCGCTCAATGCTGAAAGGTCAGAGAGCAATGAGTAAGGCAGTTGATTTCACACGTAAACATACATTTTCGAATCAAAGACTTTCATACGCAGTCAAATGGATTTCTTTCCTGCCCTTCAATTGATCATTACCTGTCTCCACTGTATATGTTGCAAGATGTTAGGTTGTAATTAGGCAGTAGAAATTAAATGGAAGAGGGAAAAAAAAGTGATGAATCTTACGTTGGGTCATTAGCCAAATTCAAGAATAGACAGACGTTGTCCATTGAGCCATTCTCCTCAAAGTCGGACTTGAAGAAGCGGGCAGTTTCCATGTTGACCTGTAACACAAAAGAGAGAAGAGGAAAACTTTTTATTTCTAAAACAATAAAATATATATTTTTTGATCGTGATACAGCAGACTCAAAATGAACTTAGGTGTACACTCCATAACCACTAGTCGGCTATAATTACTCCTTGAAAGTGATAGCTTAATTTTATACCTAGAAACCGAAATAACAGGGATATAATTGACTTTATATCAACCCTGGGATCATACATTCAGTCGCTCCTATTGTCCTAAATGCAGCAAAGTGGCAAATGACTGCCATTAGTTTTATTAGTGTGACAACTGAAGAAGTTGTACTTAATGTTCACTCTTGTATCTAGCCTGATCTGAAAACTATGAGGTTTGTTTAATGTGCTCGTGGGTTTTGGGATTTTTTTTGTCATTTTTAATTAATTGAGTAGAAAGCTGCAGCGAGCCAAAACAGAGCACAGCTCGCAAAAGGAGAGTTAGTTTGGAGGTGCTGGAGTCGACATGTCCCAATCCTGTACCGGCACCATTTTTCACCAATTTCACCCCACAAGCTGTCTTTATGGGCGTGTGTGTGTGTGCGCGCGCGTGTGTGCGTGCGTACTGCAGTATTTTTTGTGGAAGTTCTGTAATGCACTGGTGACCCTTTTCAGCAGAACCACTGCTCTCAGCCTATGCTGGCCACATTAGGTCCAAGGTCCCTGTGACTTTTGGTCTGGAGAAAGTGGGAGTGGTCTCAATGACGGCAGTTCCATCTTGTTTTCTTGACATGAGTGGAAATCTCTTAATTTTTTTTGATGGTCCAGCTCAGTATGGGGTGACACAGTGTGAAACTTGCCAAAGCGTTAGGAGGCGAGTGGCTTAACCTTAACCCTAGCACTGTTTGTCGGGATGTGAGGGTTAGGGTTAAGCCACTCACCTACTCCATGCTGATTAGTCTCCAAATCTACTGTCCTGGACATATTTCTTTGTCACTCCTGTTTGATCGAAAAGCGGACGCAAATACATAAAAAGTGCGTCAAAAGTGGTTTCTGATGTTATGCTAAGGTCTTTCTTTATTGTAACTCTGCTTTTTAGCAATAAATCTTCTGTTACTGCAATTCCTCTTTCTCTCCCTTTTAAATGGTGCAAAATTTGTAAGGCACATGCATTTGGGGAAAGAGCCGAAGAGCTTAGTATGTATAGAAAATTGGCCAAACCTATTGGCCCCTTCTGGTTTCTCGGCTGATTGGCTGACTCTTCATGTCAGACTGACCAATAGAGCCACATTGGCAAACATCCACGCTACCAAACAAGAGTCTGTGGCAGAACTTTCCTTACATTCATGCAGTATTCATTAATCTATAGTTCTCAAGCAGTTTGACGCAGTTTGGTAAACAGGTTTTTGTAGTGAAAAGACATGGATGAAAAGCAGCAAATCCTTAAAGTGGAGGGGGAAAAAAATGTACACACAAGATGAGTCGAGAGTCATTTTGCAGTGCAGCATAAAACACAGAGGCTTTGTGTTGCAACTTTGTTTTTTCCCCCTGATAAATACATGCACCACTCCTCAGTCCTTGTTGAAAAAATTCCTATCCATGAGCAGACTTGTACAAATCCCTGCCACACCAACACCAGGATGTGGACTGTGGAGAGGGGGAGGACAAGGATTAACATTTAGCAAAAGAGACAAGTGTTTTTGTGCATGTACGAGTGGCTAAAAAGCAGAGAACCCGATACCGGCAGACCGACGGTGTTAAAGGTGCTGCTGAATTAGTAACCTGTCGCCACGGCTTGGGGATATGCTCATAGGAGCGGAAGTAACGAGAGACACTCAAAGGTTAAATCACCTGGTGAATAAAAGACAGAACAGGGCGGTGGGGAGGGAACGTGGGTCATGTGAGGGTTAAGAGGGGGGATTAGATCCACAGATGGGGCTTTTCAGAGTCTGTACACTGCTTACCCCCATGGCTGCGAAGACAATGGCAAAGTTGTCGGCGCTGTAGTCCATCACATCTTTGGATTTCTGCACCAGGCCAGCCTGGCGACAGATCTGTGCAGCAATCTGAAAGCATGAGCATACACAGCAAGATGTCAGGTGAGAAAAACGCACCACGAACTCCCTTCACAGTCCAGTAAGAGGGGAGAGGGGCAGAGCATGAGGACGACTTCCATCAAGATACTCTAAACCACACTGAGGAGGCCGCACGATCATTTTTGCTTATTTTGCTGCATTCAAAAATCCCCAAAGTGCCTCCGACCATAAGTGGAATTGGTTTTGTACAAATAGGGTTTTATATGTTCAAATGTAACTTGAACCGTTAAGAAGTTTATGATAAAATAACTTAATTTCACAAAGTATCCTCCTAATCCTTGAAATTCATTCATCAGTAGACCATTTTCGAGTCTTTACAACTTTTGAATGTTATGATAAAATATATCATAATTTAGAAAAAATGCATTTTTTGGAATTTTTGAAAAAGAAACCGATTATTATTTATCATTTGCCCAGTAACTTTAGACTTACATTTGGCTGATGACTTCAAAACTACGCAGACTGTCTTTATATCTCAAAAATATCCATTGCCAAATAATATGGAACACGGTGTGTTTACAGCCGCGGTGGCAAGTCAAAAAAGTGCTTCTAATGGCCATCAAACCATCTCCAAAAATAGACAGTGAGACATACGGAGTGATTCCATTCCGATAATAGTTTTCTATTGTGCGACATCGCCAACAATAAAAGCTGTCCCTGAGCACTGACATGGAGGGGAGAGCCTCAGTGAAGAGAAGAAAACGGAGGTCAGCAATGCCCCTAAATAAACCGTGTGTGGTTTTGTTCTCTATTAAACGTCGGGGCATAAAGAACCACGAACGCCCCTTTCACTGAACAAACCTCGATTGTACTTGAGTGCTCTAAAAGACGGATTCAATCAATAATATTTCGCCAAATACAATGGAATAGCCTTTGTCACAGCTGTTTATTTATTTATTTGTTTGCCTTGGAACAATTTCAAATGCTGTGCTACTTAAAATAGTGGAGCGTGACAAAAGGCTCCATCTAACAGGAAATGACAGATCACACTCCTTTCTTTGGCTGGTTCAATGTTGTGCTGCTGTGCATTGTGCGACGATAGAAGTGGGCTGGAGCAGATCAGAGAGCCCACTAAACATTGTTGAGGGGGGGGACAAAGTACCGCTCGTACGTTTTTTGGAGGCAGTTAGAGAAGGGGGGTTCTTGCAGTGAGTTTGCTGTATTCTTCTGTGATCATCAGGATCACACGGTTTTAAACGTGCATTTTCTTCCAAGAATCTAGTGTTCTTTCAGCATTCTTATTGGGCTGCAGTGTACTATGGGTCAAATCCTCAAGCCTATCCATCCTTTTTGTTCTGCTTCTCCAGAACCATGCTGTCAGGGGGCTGCTGTCTCAGTGGATACGGTCAAACTTTGCTCTTCCTGGACACAGCAGCAACGATGCAGTTGTGCTGATTGGCTGGAGTCAAGAAGGAGCTGAACCAAGAGTTGGGCCCTCAATTTACCGGTCACTCTATATCGCTCTTCGCACCTCTATGAACTCTGGATCACGACTGAAAATAAGAGTTCTTGGAGACAAGCAGCTGAAAAGAGGGCATAGGTGCCAGACGCTTCAAAGGGAAAGTGTTCTGTTCATGGAGATCCTGCAGAAGAACCAGGAAATGCTGAGGGGGACTGCATCGCCTGGCTGGAGCCACAGGAAGAGCCAAAGAAATGTCAGAGAAGAAGAAAGTCTGTGTGGCTCAAACTGTGCATTGATCTAGCAATGTGAAACCAGGGTTAGCACCTTACTGCAGCTGCGTTTTGGGAGTTCAGCTCCAGACGCTTCCTGTAGCACTTTGCTCAGTTTGAAGTGAAATCGCTTGATGTGTTTTGAGTTTCTTGCTGAAATGACAACAAAGCAGTTTGCCAGCTTGCAGTGTTGGGAATGAATCTGATCGTTGAAGAGCAACTTCCCAGTTTAAAACAGGGAACCTCTCCTATGCCCGACTTAAACTGAACTCCTTTCATACGAGACGTATTTGAGGATGTAGAACAACTGAGTCATGAGGTTCCATTGTGAGCAATGGGGGAAAAAAACCCAGTGAGGAAGTAAAACTGTTGTCATGTGATATTGGAACAACAGCCAACATTCATGAAAGACTTGACTCATTGATGTTGAAGATTTCCCTTCAAAGAAATGATGGCAAGTGGTCCACATTTTAAAATGTTCTTGCTGTCAGCCTTTCGGAGCATCACACTTCGACATGGCCCACTTTTACAAACTGGACCGTATGCATCTTTCTCAGGGACTCCAGACAAGATTTGTTTAGTAAAATCCCAATAAAAAGGGAAAATAGAGTAAATTCAGGGAAAACAGCTGTCCTTTTACATGTAGTCAAACAAACGTGTAGCATTTACCTCGTTGTGAGGCAGCCCTGCGGCGGAGAAAATGGGGATCTTCTGTCCTCTGGCGATGCTGTTCATGCCATCAATCGCAGAGATGCCGGTTTGGATCATCTCTTCGGGGTAGATGCGGCACTGAGGGTTGATGGGTTGACCTGAAAATCACAGACAAGAAAAAAAGTCAGTTTGATTTGTTTTAAAGATTAAAACACCCACTGAGGTGTGCTTCACTACAGAGGACTAGAGCTTGTGGTGTTTCACAACAACAGATTTCAGGGTCTTTTGACAGTAAACACGCTGGCCGTACACATGGCAGCAATACATGATCACAAAGTGGCTGCAGGCTCTTGGGCAAAGCTCTCCTGGATGTCAGCTTTAGCAGGTCTGGTCATTCAGCAGAATCAGTGAATGTTCATAATATTTTAACTTTGCCCTTTTTATAGATTCACACGGCAGTGCCGACTGTTCAGTTATAGAAGGTTAGAATCGAAGCAGGTCAGGTTGGCGCGTCAAGGTTCGGAAAAAAAAAAGCAGACGACGGTTTTATTCTCGAATACATTTGAGGACGTCGCTTCATAGCAGAGTTACTGACCTCCGCACAGGTCGGGAGGATTCCAAACACAAAAAAGGCCTGCAATTCCAGGCGGGAAAAGCGTTTGATGGCTTTTTACATTTACAAGTAAACAACCACATCTCAAGAAACATTAAATACATTGGTTTTCATTCTCCTCAGCTGTATCGTCAGTATTTACTGTTTTGTTTCTGTAAAACTATACTGCCTAATTCCTCATGAAAGAATGGCAAAGCTTTATTAGGAGCACTAAAGAGGAAGAAAGACCATTCAAGAGAGAGGAAGGTAATTCAGATTTTACCCATGATGTCCAAGTAGTCCTCAGCCAGGACACTGGGTCCACGGTCGATGGGTTTCCCTGAGCCGTTGAACACGCGGCCTGAAAGAGACGAGAAGCAAGTGTCTTTCTGTGAAAGCTGCTTTACTGATGTTGCAGTTTGATTCAAAGATAATTACAAAAACACACCCCAAAAAAACCCATTAGATGACACTCCCAAACACATTTGATCTATTTAGCTTCTGTCAGACTCTTGAGAGAGCGGCTCTGATGGCTCTCGTGAAGTCTACAAGTGACAAGCAGAAATTAATTAGAAAAATTCATGGACGTGATTAAATGATGCTTAAAAGACAAAAGGCAGGTTTACTTCCTGATCATCTTTGAATGTATGTAACCTTGTACTGTACTGAGATAATCACGCTGAAACATTCATTTAAGAACATTCAAATAGGAACTATAGTTTGGAGAAGTTTTTTAGTTCAGTATTTACTGAGCAGATTGCAAGTAAACTTGTCACGGTATTCACAAGGAGTGTGCTTAAAAAAAGATGACAATAACTGTGCAGTTACAGAAATGGTAATGGTGTATTAATTAGTGATTTTTTAAGTGTCTACTTTAGTTTCAAAACTAATTCTGGATCATACCGAGCATGTCCTCTGACACTGGGGTGCGGAGGATGTCACCGGTGAACTCGCAGGCTGTCTTCTTTGCGTCGATCCCGGATGTCCCCTCGAACACCTACACGAACAAAGACATGACAGCAGGTGAGACTGCTGCAGGTTCTTGGCCTAAGCAGTCCTACTGCTGGTCCGCTTTGTCACAAATTGGGGGAAAAAAATGCACCATGGTCAGCAAAATAAGGGTTCACATTCAATGGCAGCAGTCTTATCTGGCCTCTGTCACATGGCGTCCACATTTCTCATATTTTGACTGAAATTAAACTGCCCCACACACTCAAAGTCATTTTTAAATGTCTCGCAATGAATTATTTCATAGCAACTAAGGTCGTTGACTCAATTCCAGTCAAAGTGTCACAAAAAACAACAACACAGAAACAGTTAGACTCTCATTCTTAGAGTGATTTGGATCAGGCCAGACCAACAATTTGTGTCACAGTCTGTCCTAATATTTGTGAAGCACCACAACCTATGTGTGTTCGGGGGGCTTGTTTTTCTGTGATGGTGTGATGGGGGGAGGGGGTGCTCAGGTTCCCACTGGACTCTGGTTCTTACCTGGACAACGGCCTTGCTTCCGATGACTTCCAGGACCTGGCCACTCCTCTTGGTTCCATCTGGGAGCGTGAGGTGAACAATCTCAGCATATCTGGGGAACTGCAAGCAACACACTCAAGTTGTAACTGCAAGTGTCCAGATTCATTCCAACACACGGAACTGATAGACACATTTTTTTCCCAGTATAAAATGCTAAAAAAGGCACACACCTTTTATTTTTCCTCCTCGAGCCCAAATCGTTACTTGATCATTCATAGGAAAGCGGCAATTTGTGGACTGTACAAATATGCAAGGTACCTGTGCAATACTTTATTCCCCTTCGAAATTTGGCTCAGTCCTCTGAGCATTCTACCAGTGAACCTCTCAGGATGCTTTGAGCACCCAGAAATTGGACAGATTAAAGGAATATTTCACCAAACCACTATTCCTGCAGTTTTCGCCACACATTTTCAACACCAAAACACTGAGCTGAAATATTGTCCACATGTGGCCATGTTTAGAGGAGGCTCCTCAGAGTCACTGCTCTGAGAGGACCAGTAAAGTCTTTTTGTATGATAAAACCTAAGAAAGCTGCAAAATACAAACATTTGAAGCGCGTATCAAGAGTTTTTTGTTGCAATTTGATGTGCTGTTCTGTTACTAAGAGTGAGCGCTCCTGTTCGGCAAATTTAGCAGGCAGTGTGGGGGCCCACTTGAGTAGTTGATCTGGAGGGAATAAACATTTATGGCTGTCTGTATCCTGTTAATAAATACAGTTCAACAATTAGGAGTAACTCTGCTCCTACCTTTACATTGTCCAGGATGACCAAAGGTCCATTGACACCCGACACAGTGGAGTAAGCTGGAAGGAAGGAGCGAGACAGAGTTCAATAATTTCTTTATCCTCGCAGGCCACAGAACAACCAAACGACATGGAAAATAGCAACTACATTCCGGCTTCCAGGTCCAGCTAAAAGCTACCAATCAGCAATAAAGTAAGTAGTTGTTCCTGCCTAACACTGTTAATTATCACCAGCTGACCTTTCATAGTGAGACTTAAACAGCTTTCATGCACTTGCCGGCCCAAATGTCAACGGTACGCAAGTGTCAGAGCGAGAATGCAGGAAATGCACATGTTGAGTCTATTAAACTGGGACATGGTGTTATCCAGCCGCACAATGAAGGCACACTAAATGAAGGGTCATCATTCATGAAGGTTAGTGGGAATTGCCTGTGGCCTTCCTGAACAGACTATAATCAGTGCAGCAGGACTACTGAAAGAACATACTGATACTCAAGGAAAGCAGGAAATCAAACATGTCACTGAATTCACTGCGCCGTGACATTTCCCTGAACTTCTACTGCTGTGGCTTTCTTCATCCATTAGGGGAACCGGGAAACAGTAATTTGCATGGTCACTTGTGCTTCAAGTTCTCTCACCGCTCTCACAGAGAGGCTGTTTCATCTGAGAAACGCTGCCAAACTCTTCAGGAATAAGAGGACAGAAGAACAAAGGGCTTCCTAAACAAACAATCAAATTCCTGGGCGAAAAAGTTCACAGTGAACTCATTTAATCACTGCCAGTGTTCATAACAGGAGATTTTCAAACATCTTTTCATTTTGGATATTAATTTGAATAATTCCATTATCAACGATTACAATAAGACTTGCATTTTAGCAATACAACATGGACAGATATTTGGCAGAGAACACGAAACGATCAACCTTTGTCATTAAACATGACATAATTGGTCCTTTCATAGTAGGAAAGGGGGCTAATGATCAAGTACCATGCACAAATCAGGAAAAATGGAGTTTCTCATCACAGTATAATTTAAAAAGAATATGCAATTTTGACTTTTATTCCTCAAATTAACATTTTTTAAACAAGTTTTTATTTTTTCATTTAACTTCAAGGTGTCTCAAAGATGAACCAAATACATTTTAAATTCACTGGTTTATTCCGGTAATTTTCATTGATTTGTTTCCTGCTGCGTGACTTCATAAAAACCCACCACCAGTAGAGCTGGCGGAAACACACAGAGCAGCGCAGAGCATGGATGCAGCACTCAGGCTGCATGCACGTCAGCCTCAGACTGGTTTGTCGAACATTGCATGCATTTAGCTCGTGTCAGAGTCGCTCCTGGTAACACGGTGCGGCATTTGAATCCCATGGAGGAAACACAGTTGGTCCAGTCCATCAAAGCTGCACATCAATATTTTACCAGAAAGTTTCCTGTCTCTCCCAATATGGATGAGGACTTTCAGCAGGCCATCGGTGCTACGATCTCAAACCAAACTATCAGAAACTGACTTGATGAAGGTGGCCTGAGGGCCTGACGTCTGGTCGTTGGTTTGGGCTCACTGCCCAGCAGGTGGAGCTCCATTGAAATTTGCTCTTGGAGACAAGGAATGGTTGGTCTGTTGCAGATGGCCTGTGCTTGTTTTTCTAGAGCTGTGGTGACACACCAATGTCACTAAAAGTATCAGCGTCATCGGCAGCGTGAATACTCTGAAGGCTGCAGTGCTCCTGAACCTCAACAGCAGACACACACTTTTCCTCTTTGCTGGACACACATGGCAACAACACAGAGGACACAGAGCACAGAGCCAATCGTGTAGGAGAAAACATCCACTTCATTTTCGAAACAGAACAGTTTGTGTTCCTGCATCCAGTGGAGATTCAGGCTTTTGTTGGCCCTGCTCAAACACACCTGAATCAAAGGGTTGGATGCTTAATTGTTATTTGGGCTTAGTTAATTGTAGGAATCAATATTAGTGCAGAAGGTGCAGCATTCCTCCCAGGGGGGAACCATCATGCTGGGCTTCCCGTGGCGAAGGGATGCAGGGAATTCCTGGATGATGAAGAGAGTGACACCTCAGATGTGACATCACTGGTACATCGCATTTTGGGCCACCAGATGACACCAGGTGACACGTGGCTCCGACCCACTCAGCGATGCAGTGGTCCACACCTGAGAGGAGATCTGCTATCATATCATTAGCCCTGTCAATACAATGTGTACGGACAGACAAACCACAGAACCACTCCGCATACCACTCTGAATATATGCAATGAAGCCACGATACAAATGGACTGAGGCCTGCCGCATCATGGGTTTTATTCCCACCGTGTTTTCTTCGGAATGCTTTCTCAGGGGCGATGAGAGTTGGCGCCATTGTTTGCACTGGATTTTTTTTTTATCGTGATCTGGTCTTCGTCTTTTATGAGTAAACCGTCAATCTTGAGTCCCTTATCAAAGGCATGGAGAAATCGGAGCAGACTGCGAGGAGCATTAGGCACTAAAGCTTAGCGGGGTGCATCCACTATGCCACTAATTAGGCAGGAGCCAACAAAATAGCCTGTCAGTGCGCTAGAGCATTGCAGCCATTTCCCACATATAACTGCATTTTGCCCTCTTTTAGCCAGGCAGTGTGGGTGTGTGGGAGTGGGAGTGTGTGTTTGTGTGTCTTTAGGAATGGGAAGAGGTGGTGGTCGGGTGGGGCAGAGACTGTTGAGAAAGCACAATAAAAAAAAAAATGGCTCGAGTGCGATGATAAAAACCAAGGGCAGCCTGGATACCAAAAAAAAAAAAGAAAAATACATTTTCCTCTCCAAAATATAATGAATTTTACTCCAAGCAGCCTTTATCTCAGTTCTTGTCTCAGGGCCTACATTCTGGTGAATGACTCAAGTTGTCACACACATTGCTGCTTTTCCACAAGGACCTTGTTTTGCAATGCCATGGCTGCTATGCCTTTGCTTCCCTCATTTACCAATGAGACATACCAAACAATTTTGCGGTTTAATAATGTGCCGGGTAAATACTGGAACCATCAAAGCGTCTACTCTGTGGTTTTGACAATGCAGGCCTCAGTGTGAGCAAAGGCGAAACGTATACGTTAACAGAAAGGTGCTGTGAGCTGTTGCTGATGATCAGTGTTTGGTGCATTTTAATCTGATGAAAGACTAAATTATTTTTTTGCTTTTTTGTATATTTTTGTGTATTACAACCATTTATTCTAACCATTAATTTCAACCATGAGGCTGGTGTTGGGTTTTTGTTATCATATTTTTTGGTTATTGCGGTGACCAGTCCCACACGCTGTTAGAATTCTTTATCTTTTTTAATTTTTGTTGAAATGATGTTGTCAAAAATGGAAAAAAATTACCCCCAAAACCCTTAAAAAAAAACATGCTGTCGCTGTGTTGTTGGAACAATGTGTGCTCCATAATGTGAAAAGCTTCAAGAACCAAACTTTGATAAAATATCGGAAAACTGTAACATATATTTTTTGTATTTAGTCAAAGATGTCATCAGGTTACAAGCTGACAGCCAGTGTTCGGTTGAAATTGCAAGAAAATGGAATAAAGTACAAATGTATTCTAATTTTGGAAGATCACAACAATGAGATGTAAGATGGCAGCTATTTTTTTTTTCAATTTGACTTTAACTGATTAATTTGGAGAATATCTGAGTTAAGGACTAAAACTATTTTGCATGCCGTGCATGATTCTTTTCCACTGATCTGCTGCTGCCTCTTTTAGTTCTATAGAGAGATCCATAAAGAAATAAAGATATGTTTTCACATTCGTACTGCCTGAATAAAAAGATGGGCAGCCCCAAGTGTGCATCTTCAGTATAGCTGAGGATGTTTCCGCAGCAGACAGTCACCTGACATCAACCAGGCTTAGCCCACCGCAGTCGTCACAGTGATCGTCTAACATTTCTAAAAGACGAAAAACAAAAGCATCGGTTGAATAAAGAGGGCACGGGGAATGAGAGTCTAGCACTGAAGAAAGTAAAGCTAATTTCGAATGCGTGTTGTTTTAGTCTCATTGTTGTTGAGTATCATTTTGCTTCATCTGTTGATAAGCTGCAGAGCTGCAATGATTAATGTAAAAATAATCATTTGTCCACAAGTATTGTGAGATTTTTTTGGTGGAAAAAAAAGGCAGATGCACAAAATGGATGTTTTTCTATCACCCTCTGTTTTTGTTGACAAAGCACACACAGCTTGGGTGTTTTCGGTCCCGTTTAGCTCGTAGTGACCTAAGCTCTCCACAGACTGTTCTTTCTGCTGCTCCTTTCCCCCTGCACACTTATTTGCCCCATTTTCTCCATACTTTATTTCGGTGCTTAGCCTCTGCGTGGCTAAGTGCTCTGAACACAGGCTGTTAAATAGTTTGGCTCGGACTAATTGAAGCAGCTCCAGTGAGACTGAAATACATTTCATTTAAATGAAGCCTCCATTGTGACGAATCTGCTCTGCGTAACCTTGTCAACACCACTTCTGGTGTGTTTTTTTCAAGTGTGGGGGATTAAGACACACCTTCAAGTGCTAGATAAATCATCAGATATTTGACAATTACTTCAAAAGTTAAAAAAAACAAAATAACCCCAAAAGGATAAACTTTAGGGCGTTACTCAGCACCATGCAAGACATTAATGAACAATTATCACATGGACATAGAGTTGTCACGATACCAAAATGAGTAACCACGATACTATACCAAACAAAGTATCACGGTTCCGGGTAGTATCACGATGCCAGAGCTTTTTTAAAAATTATTATTTTATTATTATTATAGTTATAAATAATTATCAATTACTTACGTTTATTACATAATAAACATAACCCCGGTTAAGTAAAAATAAACTGAAACAAATAGTTATGGACAAAAGCCCAAATATTTCCAAATGCGAGTTTTGAAGTTTTTGTTTTTCTCTTTAAGTTGTGGTGCCACTGACACCGCTGCTACCGCAGCGAGTCACTGCTCGTGCCCGATGCTTCTGCCATGGCGAGCGTGTTGTATTGTTTGTTATCTGTAGCTGTGGTGCTTGTGCACAGCAAGACAGCTTGTTTTTATTTTGCCAAACTATTTATCGTAGCTAAGCTGACTTGATAGACTTCCTTCTTGCGGATAAAAAACACGCGAGCAGCCAACTAGCTTTAAATACAGGCGGGCCCATGTGCGGAAACAGCCTATCACGTCCCTGGACATCACTAGTAAGCTGCAAACAGCCAATCATTCAGCAGCTGTGTAGTTAGGTTGCAGTATTAGCCATGTGGGTTGGTTAGAAGCATGTTGTGACATGCCGGGAGGAGAGTAGAGGCAGACGCTAGTTGCGGAAACTGGAACCGGGTCATAGTAATCCACAGTAGTACCGTCGTGTATAAATTCTAGGAAAGTAGGAACCGTTATGATTTGGTACAGCGGTGTACCAAGGGTGCTGTGTGTACCATGCAACTCTACATGGACACAATGTAAAAGTGGAAGGGGGAAAGTTGAATATAGTCCAATTAGATTATTTAGGGGGACATAATGCAACTTTGCAGCAGTGTCCAAGTACAAGACAATGCCTGTGTTCTACCTGTAACACACTGTGTGGTATCTTTCGACTTGTCTGAGTTCAATGGAAGATACACTCTGCCATGTGAATGTAACTGAAAGGACAATATTCCAATATATGCAAACTGTGCAACAGACCATCAGATATAATCACCAAGAGTTGCCACGTCAAAGTCAAGTGAGGTGCAGTATTTGACAGGAAAGCATTAGCAGCGTGTGCTCCCGTGGCCGTTCATGCCATTCCTCTAAATACCAATGTTAAGTATGAATCAGGGACTCTAAGTAGCTTAGGCTGACTCAACAGTTGCCCCTCGGTGTCACGTTGAGCTCATTTGATACATTTTCAATAGTGTTGTGGTGCATGTGGGTCACAAGAAACCACCAAGCTAACATTTCCAGAACAGAAGTTAAAAGAAGTTTAAGTTAAAAGAACAAGATACTTTTTGATATTTTCCTCATATTTTACTACATCATGTTTCTTTGAGTTTAAATTGCAAAGAGCTGTAACATTGGTCAGTTGCCAGGTGTGGCCATCACAGAAACAAGAAACACCTCAATGGTCTTTTTATATAAACCAAATGTAGGCTGTTTTCAATTAGCAGCTTCATCGTCAACCCCAGTGAGTGAAGGCTTCTGTTGGATGCTCAGTGTTAAGTGGTTGTCAGACCAAACTGGACAACATACAAATGAGATATTGGCCACAAAAAGAGAAACGCTGTTTTGGGGGGGGGGTCAAACAGCATTGGTGGTGAGGAAACACTGGGGGGGGTTACAGCAGTGATGGGATGGAACATAAAGCGAATGAGCAGGCGAGACGTAAGTGAGGCGTATCTTTCCTTATATTTTTGGGGAAATTCTGTTGCTCGCAAGCACCTCTCAGGTACCCATAGCAGCTTTAAATTGGCTCTTCAGAAATTACAGTTGACTGTCTCCGTCATGTTCCCCTGATGGTCCTCCACTGTGATGTTGCTCCTGATGTGAGAGTGCACCTGTCGATGCCGAACAATGCAAAAAAAAAAAAAAAAAATCTGCAAAAAGATCCAGAAAAGGTTTGGAAACAAAACTTCTATAGGCACTATGCAAAGCACCTATTATGAGTTGGTATTCTGAACATATAATACAGAAAAACTTAGTGTATTGTACATTGACCTGGTCGACAACTCGTTATTCTGCGTTCACTTTCAGATCAGCTGGTCTTCCGTTAGTCACCTAACAGTATCGCAAGGTTGCTTATTATGAAATCAGAGTATTCATATCAAGTTAAATCTCACTCCATTGAAATAACAGACGAACAGCATACGATGGTGCTTTACTTGTCAGCGTATCCGAAACCAACAGAAGCTAGATGACATTCACACCAAGTGAAATATTCAGTCTTCGGGAGCACTTTGTAAGGATGCACTGATCCTGGTCCCATTCAAAACTCTGCAAAAGCAGAATCAAATAATCCCAATGAGGCCCAATCAACGTCTCGACTAATTCAAGATTGATCAAGCAACAATATGTACATATTGATCGGAAACGTATACATTTTGGAACAGACACCTGACAGCTCCATGGAGCCAACCATAACCTCTGTGGCGTAAATAATCCTTTTCATACAAATTCCAGCAATTTTCCCCAACATGTTCATAATCTTCTCCCCTCATAAATGGCAGCTCGTCCACATTTACACAAGACTTTAATAGCTACACTTAGCCATATGTATGTTTTCTGAGGCTGGTGGGTAATTTGCAGGCTATTCACTGAAGATTGGGGATAATCACAGTGCAGTGAAAATTAGGCTATATAATTACACAACTCCTCAGGAATCCATAGGTCGACAGCCTCGGACATGCTTCTGTCATTCAGGGTGAGCAAGCTTTATTCTGCAAAACAAACAACCCACACACAGACAAATCGGGGGGGGGGGGGGGGGGGGGGGGG
>JASSRZ010000014.1:18813687-18842882 GCA_032164315.1 Malacoctenus gilli
AGGAGGAGATCTATAAACATGCTGATTTTAACAACCAAACAAACTGAAAAGTAATCCGACCAGTGAGAAAACGGAAATCATCAACTTTCCACTTATAGAATGCTTGTATCAATACTTGTCATGGGACAAAGTGTGCTGTGATTTTAGGCTTCATTTCCTATGAATCATGGTGGATATGGCTGCAAATTACGGGTTTAGAATCCAACACCACTTCAAATCAGCACTTTTCAAAAAAGTGGCAGGATGAGTCCTGTTTTTAGACACACACCCATGTAGACCATCCTTCCTAAATCAATATTTTTCCCCAAACATGGATATTGCCAATTTTTTTTTCCCCAGAGAGGACTTCCAACAGCAAACAACAAAAACAGCTACATTTTTGAGATTCAAATTGAGGTTTCTGAGCTCGTGCTGCTCCACAGCATTGGCATCTAGCAATTATGTTGTATGAAACTGATTTCGAGTCTGATAAACTTGCTTTGGCCTTACAATGTCACGATCAAAATGTCAGCTCATTCAAAACTATAATAAAGGAACCTACAAAAGATGTATTTCTGGTCCTCCCACTAATCTCTTGACTGTATTGGACACAAAACAACACCTTTATGCCATTAAGACAAAGTTAGACACACACACATCCAGAAGCAAAAACTAGATCTTAAGAACCCAAGCACACAGGCCAAAATCTGAAAAAAGCACATGAATAAGATTCATTTGATCGTGTCCAGATATTTCATGAAAGATCCGACATAATAACAAAAATTCAAATAAAAACACCAAATGCACAGATGGCTTGAAGACACGCCCCCCCCCCCATTAAAAACAATGTATAGCGCAAACAGTGGCACGGTGTCTGAAGTGTGTGTGATACTCTTGTGAATAGGTGCAGTAAGAGTAAAGGCCTAACCCTAGCCCTATATAATTGGCCATCTTTATATAAAAGTAAAAAAGACAGCACAGTTCAAGGTGCCCTCTTATGTGTAAATGGTGATTTTTTTTCCTAAAAAAAAAAAAAAAGTGGTTTGCTGTCTCATTTCACAAGGTAACGACTGCTCAATGGGCTATATGTTCATGAGGTGTGAAGTAGCAACATTTCCCATTAGGTTTGGAAAACTTTCTCCACCCCTCTCTTGCTACTTCAGTTTAAGTGCAGTGGTCCCCTGGTTTGCCATGCAGCAGCAGTATGGGTCATCCTGCAGCCTGTTCAGCTGCCAGAGCGCTTTGTGTACAAAGATGTTAATTGGTCCTAATCCGCCACTAGAAACTGTTTTGGTAGCCTGACCTCGCACCCTGAAGGACACCTTGGTGTGAAATACTAAAGAGCCCATTCAAATGCCAGAGAAAAGAGGTACTGAGCATTCCAACACGATTCAATTTACCAGCTGAAAGACGGGGGAACTCTAGGGGAGGAAAGGAAGGGAGGGAAAAGGGGAGCTGGATGGAGATGGGGGCTCATCACTGTTCTGACAATAAATGGGTGCTACAAAGCGGTGGTGACTGTGATGTGCAGCTTCACAATTATGTCTTTGCTTCTACTTCAACGGATTCCCACAGTCCCGTTGGATACAGGAACACTAATTGCCAAAATTCTACCGCCAGTCCACCACGCACACCACCACAAAAGAAAACAAGACAAACGAAGACAACTAAATTTTCACCATGCACTTGGTAGCGCTGGGACTACCTCCCTATACATTTGCAGCTGGAGCAGCTATGACCTGCCCAGGCGTGGACTCCACTAGACTTCTGAAGGTGTGCTGTGATATCTGACACCAAAATGCTGGAAAGCAGGTTGTTAGGTCAGTGAAGTTGTGCGGTGGGGGCCCACATGGGTTCTCCACTTTTTCTTGAACTCTTTTTCAAAAGAACCAAAGTTTCCAAATGCAAAAGTGTGAAATTCGCACTGACTAAATAGCTCTACATCTAATTCTGCCACTACCTCTCAAGTTCCATCATGACTTGTGAACACTTTAGTGGAATATGTATCGACAAAGTCGAAATCTTGAGTTATTTTTGAAAACTAAAATATGTACTGGACGTACAAAGAATTGAACAAGTGTCACCTTTGGAGCCGAGGTTTGAGAAAAGCAGGAAACATTATCAGTGTTGCCTGTGATGTTGAAAATAAACTGTTTCAGAATTTGTGTTGTTTGAGCACAATTTTTGAAATATCTATCCAAATGTTCACATTTTTGTCAACCTCATCTTAAAGGTGAGAACAATCTCATTGACTGCACAGATGTACAAATGTACAGAAAGTACAAACCATATTTCAATATTTTGTAAATAGTTTTCAAAAGTGATTTTTTCGCCCCTTTTTCAAACTATGTCAATGGAAGAATTGAAAAAAAAAAAAAAACAGGTGGATCAAACAGCACAAAAACACATTTTCCTTTTCAACCAGCAGAAAGTGTTTTGTGCTGGGGAAAAAAAAATTGCGCGACTAAAATGAACCCGAACAGACGAAGGCCAACTTGGGTGTTTTGTTAACAGATGACAAACAACTTTTAGAATAAATAAAAGCATTTTAAAATGACAGGGGTCAAAAACAGCAGCTGGAGTAGACACAACCTCTTTGGAACCAATCGCCAGCCAATCAGTATGCCTCCAGTTGGGCTTCTGCTTCAGATCCCCCAACAAAATGAAGCAGGCTTTTAACCCTGCAGGTACACAGGTACTTCATATAAAGAGAACTCCTCACTGCACTGAATGTGGGAAAATGTAATCAAGCTTGAACCAGGGGCCAATCCATAAACGCAGTGAAGCTTTGCTAGGGAGGGGGATTGGGTGAAACAGACTTGGTATTCCCAATGGAACGGCTTTGTGGAGCAACTGGTGAAACATTCCAATAACAGTGTGACCCATGTGGGCCTACAAAGGTGTTGGCTGAAGTTTTACTGGGTGAACTGGGGCACAGCATCCTTCTTTTCTCCAGTCCCCTGTTTGATCAGGAATGAAGTCAGGCTGCATGGTGAAATAGAGGTCACTCCAACATTACCTTGATGAGACCACTCGTTTGATTCTGGGATGAAGGGTCTTTGAGTCGAATTTGCATGTGCGTGTGTGCAAGTTCTCTGTGGTGCTCTGAGGGGGGGGGGGGCATACGCATTTGCAAGGTGAATTGGTGACGCCAAAACATTGGGCTGGTGTAAATGACTAAAAGAAGTCATGGTTAATAATGCTCAGCATTATCATCAGGATATGGTTTTAATATATTGTGGGTCCAACAGCAGCACTCTAACATTTGTTTGTATATTGTTTTTCTTTGTTTCATGTGCCCAGCATAGGTCTCACAAGAGGAAAGCCATTTTTGACTCATTAACTTTGTTTTTCGTTGATAAAATATATTTCCCCTGATTTTTGTGCTTTTGTTCCTTTAACTTGTGGTTGTTGAATCTTTTTGTTTCATCTTTATTGGTTTGAAGGATTTTTTTTCTCTCGTCATTCAGGTTTGTAAATAAAATAAAACTGAGTTTCATTTAATGTTCTATCTGGAATGTATCATGTTCAGTATCCTAAGATCACTGTGTTACTGCAATACAAATACTATTAGAAACTGAACAAGAGCATAAAGGGGTGAAAACAAATGGTGCAAAATGAGGAAATATGAGTTCCTCAGTTTAAGCTTCCAGACAATGCCTGTTTCCAACATTTCATTATTCTTCTTATAGAGAAAAAACTTGTTCAAAATTTTTGAATTACTAAATTCATCAGGTTTCTAAGATTCCTCAAAGCAAAATATCTGTCTCGAGGCTTCAACTACTGTATGTCCTTTATACAGAAGCTCCTATAAAAGCTTTCCCACTGAGCACAGTGTGTGGTCAGTTCACTGCACGACAATCTCAGACACAATGGAAAGTTGTGCAAGTTCTCCCATTTAAAAAGATGAGAGAGGCCGGTCATTTTCATCATATGTGCACTTCAAGTATGAGAGACAAACTGAGAAAAAAAAAATCCAAAAAATCACATCGTAGGATTTTTAAAGAATTATTTGCAAATTATGGTAGAAAAAAGTATTTGGTCAATAACAAAAGTTCATCTCAATACTTTGTTATATACCCTTTGTTGGCAATGACAGAGGTCAAAGGTTTTCTGTAAGTCTTGACAAGGTTTTCACACACTGTTTCTCGTATTTTGGCCCATTCCTCCATGCAGATCTCCTCTACTGCAGTGATGTTTTGGGGCTGTCGCTGGGCAACTCGGACTTTCAACTCGCTCCAAAGATTTTCTATGGGTTTGAGATCTGGAGACCGGCAAGGCCACTCCAGGACCTTGAAATGCTTCATATGAAGCCACTCCTTTGTTGGCCGGGTGGTGTGTTTAGGATCATTGTCATGCTGAAAGACCCAGCCACGTTTCATCTTCATTGCCCTTGCTGATGGAAGGAGGTTTTCACTCAAAATCTCATGATACATCGCCCCATTCATTCTTTCCTTCACACGGATCAGTCGTCCTTGTCCCTTTCCAGAAAAACAGCCCCAAAGCATGATGTTTCCACCCCCGTGCTTTTAGGTATGGTGTCCTTTGGATGCCACTCAGCATTCTTCCTCCTCCAAACACGATGAGTTGAGTTTTTACCAAAAAGTTCTATTTTGGTGTCATCTGACCAAATGACATTCTCCCAATCCTCCTATGGATCATCCAAATGCTCTCGAGCAAACTTAAGACGGGCCTGAACATGTACTGGCTTAAGCAGGGGGACACGTCTGGCATTGCAGGATTTGAGTCCCTGGCGGCGTAGTGCGTTATTGACGGTAGCCTTTGTTACTTTGGTCCCAGTTCTCTGCAATTCTCACTCGCTCCCACCGTGTGTTTCTGAGATTTTTGCTCACCATTTTTGTGATCATTTTGAGCCCACAGGGTGAGATCTTGTGTGAAGCCCCAGATCGAGGGAAATTAGAAGTGGTCTTGTATGCCTTCCATTTTCTAAGAATTGCTCCCACAGTTGATTTCTGCACACCAAGCTGCTTACCTATTGCAGATTCTGTCTTCCCAGCCTGGTGCAGGTCAACCATTTTGTTTCTGGTATCCGTTAACAGCTCTTTGGTCATGGCCATAGTAGAGTTTGGAGTGAGACTGTTTGAGGCTGTGGACAGGTGCCTTTTATACTAATACCCAGTTCAAACAGGTGCAATTAAATACAGGTAACAAGTGGAGGACAGAGAAGCTTCTTAAATAAGTAATAGGTCTGTGAAATCCAGAAATCTTGCTTGTTTGTAAGTGGCCGAATACTTTTTTTCCCCACCATAATTTGCAAATAAATTCTTTAAAATTCCTACAAAGTGATTTTCTGGATTTTTTTTTTCTCAGTTTGTCTCTCATAGCTGCAGTGTACATATAACGAAAATTTAAGGCCTCTCATCTTTTTAAGTGGGAGAACTTGCACAATTGGTGGCTGACTAAATACTTTTTTTCCCCACTGTACATGAACTATGAAGTAGCAAATAACTGAAGGCCAACACGAGATGCTCAGCTGCTCAAAAAAAGCTGATAGGAGAACGTCTTCTCTGTGCATCAGCGGTCTTTTTCCCAACCAATGTGACTGAGCTGAGAGCTTGTTGGCAGATTCTTGCTCTGCAGGTGGATGCATTTTGGTTGACATCAAATGAGGCGGATTGAGAAAGGTACTAACAATAACGGCAGTGGCTGCCGAACCCTGAGGTCTCCTGGGGACGATCATCTGGTAATCAACTGCACCTTGTTTCTTCCCGCAGCGCTGCCAGCTGCTGATATCTCATCACCCTCAATGGACTCCCTCTAAACAAGTGAGGTCTCAGCGTTGTGTTGCTTCCCACTCATATCCAACGGTGCAGTATAATGTCAACTGGTCATAATTGACCCGATATGGCCAACTTCTCACCTGAGTTCTGGCTTTTAAAATCCTCATCTCCAACCAGCCTGGTTGGACTATTCATCATGGGAAGTGTTTAACACTATTTTTTGGTATATCTGTCACATCTTCCCAAAGAAAAACCGAAGTAGTCAGATGAAAACTGTAGAAAACCCACAATTGCGACTACACGGCTGACTGTCAAAATAATCATGAGAACACTACGTTAATAAAACAAACAAAATCTGGAGGTCCCACAAAATGCATGATCACAAATCCTGATAGACTATTGGATGGAATAAAACAATTATTTCTTCACTGTAGTCTGGTGTTGGGTATGTTTAGACAGCAGTGCACTATCCCGGAACCCATCCTAAACAGAAACACAGTATAGAGCTGCTGATACGTTTTACCCCATTGTGGCCCCAGTCCCATAAGAGGCCCTGTGCATCTGTCTTCTCAGCAACACAGTCTAATTGAGACAATGTCAGACATACTTCTCTGCTCTCCAGGCTCGGAGCTTATTGTAGCTCACTGCAGAGACGCCTGAAGAGCCTTTTTCCTGACTTTAATGTTAAAGTTCAGTTTTTGATTCAAGACCAATTGATGTCGCTAAACAGAATTTTAAACATTTGATTTATTGTAGCCTTACATTTCATTGACATATGTATTTATGTATTCATTTATAAACCTTTGAAGTGATGTTTTAACTGGTTTCGAACCCGAGCCTGTAAGTCAAAGATAAATGCTTGCCTATTTTGATGCTTCATAAAATACATAATCTTTGAAAACAAATTGCTTGCTTCAACCACACAAAAAGGTGCTGTTAAGATAATGAAAGCTAACAGCTACTTATATATGCTACATAATAATGTTCATAATACAACGAATAATTAGATTAAACTGCTTTATCGACGTTGACAGATAAATGTGCAACACAAACCAAATGCACTTGAAACATTAACAGTTATTTGTTAGATGTTTTTATTTTTGCACAACATTCAATTGCTGAAACCAATCATCAGATATAATTATAATAACTTAACACTTAAAAACCCTAAAAATCAACCAACAAAGGAGAAACACTTCAAAAGACGATTTGGCTCAAATAAAGAGGAGATTAAATTGTGTTGTCTGCTCGTATACAAAGATGCTAAACCACAGGAGGCCTCTCTCGACCCCCCCCCCCCCCCCGGCTCAGTGCGCGGAAATGGATCCCGGCTGATTCTTTGGCACCCACACACAGCTGTGACACTGACGGGTCTCAGGGTCTCGGAAGATGTTAACTCAGTCGAAAATTAATTCTTTTCGAAAAGCACAAACATATTATTCTCAGCTGACCCACCGATTCCTCGGATGAACAATTGCAGGAAGTGAGTGAATACTGAGCGGTCAGTGAATCAAGTGGATTGGTTTTTGTTCGTGTCAACAGGAATAGTGTCAGCTCCTTAGCCTACATTTTAGTGTTCTCTGATGAAAAGAATGACAAACGCCCACGGGTGAGTCCTTTTTTCTTACTGACAAGCTAGCTGCTTAAGCCTAATTAGAATGTGGATTATAGAAGTGTTACAAAAATAACATTGATTTTATAGAAATGACTTTCATAATGACGGATGAGACATTTGTTTATCGTGACTACATTATTACCAATAATTAAATCCTCACAAAGAAGTATAGTGCCTTGCTCCATGTCTTTTCATAGCGCTAAATGACAGAATGCACCATTAAAACAAAGGCGAGCCATTTTGTGGGCTAATAGCTTTTGTCACATTTGACATGAGAGAGACAAAGGCCTCTTAAAAGAAAAGATTTGGTCGGATGAAAAACCGGGGTATTTATTTATTTTTCCCCGTTGGAGCTGGCTGTGGCTTTTCAGATGCTGCTTCTTTCACAGCTCCGTCAAAGTCAGAGGGAGCGTGAAAAGCCATTTCTCCAGCGTGATCTCGCACACCCCTTCGTGCTTGGCAACCGGCTGTAGCAGACGAAGAGTGTGGGGTGTCCGACGGTGCACGCGGACGCATGGCTAGTTTTGTCTCCTTTTTAACATGTTCGTTTTTGTACGAGGGTAGTTTAGCTGTATGATTGAAAAAGCAAAATGTTTTGAATGCACATATAATTATGTTGTGCCTTTGAAAGAGGAATTGTGTCTATCAAACATATTATGGGGGGGGGTATTTTAACTGTGATTGTAATTATTCAACAGTTTGACAGTCCACCCCCCCCCCCCAAAAAAAAAATGTTTTCTTGAGAGTGCCACATAATGTTTGGAGAAGCATATCAAGTTGTTTTTCTTTGCTTTTTTTTTTTTTAACATTTACTATAGATTAGCATTTTGCACTAAATTCCAGAGTCTGATCATTGGAGTGGTCTGATGCTGTTTGGTAATGTGCTTGATAAAGAGAAAAATGACAAACTACTTTTCCTCTGACAAAATGAGAGAAATTCTGAAGCACGGCGGTGAGGAATTCTATCACCAGTTGCATCCTCTCTGCTTAGCTCTCTGATGGCCCGAGCTCCATTAAGTCATTTCCTCGTATTTTTCTGAGAGGCTTTTACTCAGCTTTCTTCTTCTCTGGTTCTTGGACAAGCGAGAGAGAAAAAAGCAAATGCTATTTTTGTGGCCCAAGACATGGTCAAAAGAATAATCAAAATCCGACTGAAGGTTCGACATGAGGCTTAACAGGCAAAAGTTCCAAGGAGCATCAACATCTGTCATGCTCACGGCATTGATTCCAGTATTGCAAACAGGATGACAAACAGACTAACCAAGGAGGATTCTACGGGTTCAAGAGAACCTGTATGAATACCAGTTGAAAAGAGAGTTGAAAAGTGGAAGGGCACATTTTTTTTTAAATTGTTTCCACAGTTGGGGGGTGATTTCAGCAGACCAGATTTCCTTCTCCCAGGTACTTCCTGCAGTTCATCCAGGGGACCCTAAACCTTTGTCAGGCCAGCCTGGCATTAACTACATTACTGTGGTCGAGGTGGCAATCTATCCGTCAATTTCCTAGGCCATCCTTCTCTCACTCGCATTTCCAAGAAACCTGAACTTCTCCGCGGCTATGGCCTGAGACTTTGAGGTGGTGATTCAGCATGATGAAGACACTTCATGCTGATGAATATCATATTTCAAGCAACTGCACGAAGAGCAAACAACACAACGTCTATGCTGACCACAGAACCATGGGAGTCCTCCATAGGACTGCCCATTAAAGTCCCCAAGAAGACACATGGAGGCAAACCATTTCGCTCATCGGAAAGAACGCCAACACATGGCTGAGCTGAGAAGCGAAAAGCATGCCAGCTCCAGCCTGCCGCCTCTCAGGCAGAGTCTCTATAGAGATAGTCAACCCAGGGGTCACAAAAAGGACTATTTTCAAGGCCACATTAATACGACCAAAAGAATGAGACAATGCACTGGATGCATCACCATTAGGGGAAACAACATGGGTGGAAAAACACATGAGACCATATCACATGGTCTCGTAAATAGCATGTTTCAAAAAAAAAATGATCACATACAACACTGTCAAATGAGGACACTTAGCAACTCTTGGTGTAATTATAATTTGTGATAGAAACCCTGAATTAATATTTAATATTAATTAATATTAATATTTATGAATCTTGCACTGTACTAAACAACGTAGATTAAATTCATTTGACTTCCTTTCATCACATATTGCATTCAGCTGCTAAACTTTGAACACCTTCCAAGCAACATTGTTTTTTTACTTCAATGTTGTCCGGTCTAATATCCAGAATTCTGTGGCCTTTCTGATGTCTTCTGCATCACCAATGTGAATAGAGCACAGGTCTGCGGTGTACCATGTTTGATTTGACTGAACAGAAAATAGAGACAGTTTTAGCTTTGGGCAATGTGGATGAGACGTGTGAGACATGTTCATTAATTCTATAACGGACATGTCTCACACTCTGTTAATTTTATAATCAGTAACACTTCACAGGTTACAGTAAAATGAAACCTGGAACTCCTGAAATAACATCACTTTTATCGAGCTTATACACACATCTTTCAGGACGCCATGACAGCAAGTGTTGCTATGGGTTTATTTAATGTGTATGTGCTGGTAATGGTCGCACCACATGATTTACAAAGCATTACTACTTCTCTATAGGATCTTTTAACTGACGTTAACAATGCGCGAAACACCAACACAGCGCCGACACAGTGATGGAAATGTGCCACACACTTCATTAAGGAGTCATCTACTATCCATTACTAGAAAATGCATCAGCCTGTCTGCACCTCTCTTTCTTTCTTGCACTTGTTTTGTTGAGTGAGGTTTCTAAACAAATGCACAGGTGATGCTTTTACTGTCTTACCGGGGTGAGAGCACGCTGACCTTCCTCAAAACCACAACAGGTAACCTCTGATTGGATCGCACACGCACTTGTACCGCCCTCCCAAGCAAGTAAAGTGATGTACAAGTAGCATACTGAAAGCATTTTGTGCCAAAAGTGCATCATTATACTTTCTCCTACTGAACACGCCGAAGTCACTGCTTCTGTGTGTGCTGTTGACAATGTTGAGGGGGAGGACATGGAGATATCATGACCACCCTTTAGCCTGGAGGGAAGCACACGCACAGGAGAGAATTGGCCTGCTGCAAGCAAAAGCAGCAACAACCACCCACTGGGTGTCAGTCAGAGACTGGCTGGAAAACTGAAAAGTGTGTCTGACAGTTTGCTACAACAGTTTGCCAGCTGTGCAACCACCTCTGTCACAATATAGGCGCTTTTCCACCACGAGAACCTCCCCCCCCCCCCCTTTGTTACCTGACCCTTTGTCAGTCCCCTTGCATTTCTACTGAAAATTATCTGGGCACAACATTTTTCCACCCAAACTTCCCTCAAATTTCCTTGTGGAGGAGGTAGAGAAGTCGAGGTTTGGGTTTATGTTTTTCAAGAATTCTCAAAAGAGGGCGGAGCTGTGTGCTGAACGCTGATTGGTTGGAAATGCTCTAGCATTTCCATTGCCACTGTGACTCACATCACTGTCCTTCAACTCTGAATTCAGTGAGTCTTTAGACATGTCTAACTTTGTTTTTCAATCATAAAAAGTGAAAGGAAGCAAAGCTACGACTTTGAGAAGTGTCGCCAACTTCCGTGATATACTGTAACTGTCAGCTCTATATATCACAGTGGTGAGGTTGTTTTCTTTTAAAGCGACTCGCAGCTAATAGACATTTTCTAGGGTTTTGGAGACACTGAACTGAAGTCATGTATCATAGCAGCTGATTGAAGAGGTTTCAGAATAAAATTGATCTTCTAACGATCAAGAAAGGAGAATAAAAAATAACTCATGTAGTGATGCAGAATTCGACGAAGTTTTTACGTCTGACATTTCTGACAAACGTTGAAATTTTTTGTCTCTAATGATCTGACATACCTTATTCAGCAGCACCATCATTGCACTGGTCTGCAAGTATAGCTAAATGCTGCTGTGTTTCCAAGGTAATGCAGGTTGCATTTGTAAACAGGACCATATAACACAAATGAGCAGGAAAATAGACAAAATCCTCTAAGTTAGGAATGTTTAGGTCAATGAGGGAGAATAATGAAGATGGCTGGCTTTTTCCTTCAACTCTTTGGTTTGAGAAAAGACACAAGTGCACACTAATTCGCCAGGTTTGTTCCCTGACTGCCTTCTTTTCTGTCTCAGAGCTGTGGCTCAATCATGTGCAATATTTATTGATGTGTTTATATTCTTTGCAATGAGTTGTGGAGAATGGTTCAATTTTCAAATGAAGTGTGACAATTGATGTGCGCGTCATGAACTCGTGACTCAAAACTTGTCAGTCACTTTACTGACTCGGGACTCACGAGTCATCATCTCCATTAACTCCTTCAGTGACTCATTCATGCTACAGCTAACTGACTAGCTGCTAAAAACAAAACAGACAAGATTTTATTGTTGACATGCTGCTATTCTAACTACAGTTGTTTAAACCTATAAATTTACTGACTGTATGAGTCCTGTGGAAAACAGTAAATCTCTACTTATTGTCTAAATCCACCTCTTCCTGCGCACATGTGTGACACAGCATGCAGCGAGCGACAGTTTGCAATTGAGCCGCTGCCTGCCGAACCATTTGGCTTGGTAACCCAGCAAAGAGGGGGGATGATGGTAAAGTACCTGAGCTGAAAGTCAGCTTTAGTAGTCTGACTCACAGCAGATGGAGAAATTATTTAATGCACATGCTGTGTTTGTCTAAAGAATGATACATTGACTAAACATAACATGTTTTTCCCATTCCACAGTTGTTCATGACTAAGTGAATCCCTCTACACTGCAGCAATGGACTCACCCGGCAAACCTGTTTACCTCCTTGAGTAAACGGTGGAGATAAACTATTGACTGAACATATTATGCTGCTCAGTAAAGGGAATAAGTAGGATCTACTTATTCTAATGATAAAATACGATTATAGTGTGTTAATTACATGTCTACTGTTCAGTTTTAACACTTAATTCAATACATTTACAAATTAAATCAAATATTACATTTTAACATTAAACATTGCCATGCCGGTGAATGTGAGCTCTCGTATCATCAGAAGGTGAAGCTTCGATGTCTCTGCCGGAGGATCAAAAAGGAGTTTCTGTGCTCAGAGTCCATTCAGTGTGTTCTCCAGTGTGACGTTATATTTTTTAATATTAAATATTAACAAATTTCCCTCTGGAATTAATAAAGTTATTCTGATTCTGAAAATATAGTATGGTGATACTTTGACATTTCTAGTCAATTTGATAATTATTAAGTTTAATAGATCAAAACAAACGTGTCTTATTTAAGAACGTTTAATCCATCCCTATTTCCACAATGAAATGGATTGTTTTCCTGTTGAAAATCAATGGTTGTCCTGGTATGAAATGTAGCAGAAGCAGTAGCAAACTATGTGTCGTTTTTGTTCAATATAAAAAAAAATAAGTGTTTTTGTTCTTTCATGGTGGCTGCTGTGAGCTCATTGGTATGCACGCTTCCCCTCTCATGAGTCATGAGTCCTGTCAGTATTGTTCAGTAGTACAGGAATCATGAGTCCTGTCCTCATTGTTCAGTAGTTCCCGACTAAAGATTCACGTCCGTATCGTTCACCCGGTTCACCTGATACACCTGGTTGCTGACTAGTGACATCACGTCCTCATGAGTCCACTCGAGTCCTAAAACAGCTCCAATATTATGGCTTGTCGAATATTGAAAGTATAAAGCTATTTTCTGACTGTAAATATACAGTTCAAGTCTTGTGACCACCAAAATCATCTGAGTGAACAGAAAATCAGTCGTGAACATACTCAAGGGAAACACATTTACAGGCTCAGAGGGCATGAAACATTTCGAAAAGGATGAAAAATCAAAGACATATTAATATGAAGTAAAAAAGGAAAATAATTGTTCTTTTAACTGGGACCGACTACTTTTTCCTCAAGCAGCAAACTCAAGCCTAACTTCAATGTTAAGTCATATAAGCGAGTCAGTCTCACCGGACTGCTACTTGCTGTATTTGTCAAATTACCATTTTTTGATCACTTGATCTTATTTGTGTCTTACAGTTCCATTGCTAACAACTTATCAACATGGAGCTAACAAAGAAACTGTTACAAGTCACATGACAGCTTGTCAGCAGGAATACAATGATATAAACTATTCTGAGTGAACTGCACAAACTTACCACATGAGGTGGGGAATGAATGGATGATGGTACAGAAACTAACTCTGCTCAGCTGTTTCCCACTGTGAGCCGTTGTGTTGTTTGGGAGAGGCCGTTGTCTGAACAGCGTTTACAACAAAAAAAAAAAGCTCAGATTTGACTGTGCCTCTGGGAGTATTCATCTACTGACTCCTAAACTGTGGGATGCGCCCCCTGGAGGAATGCAGTGTTATGACAGGTCATTGCTCAGGTTGTTTTTTGAAGATCTCTGACGCTATTGGTATAGATTAATCTGCAGTAAAAATCGCAGTCTCCTGGCAGCCACTCATCCTCCTCTCATTGCCTGCCTTCCAGTTTCACTTAGCCTGGCTCACTGCTGTTGAAGGCACCTTTCACCCCTATGAATGGCACTTCAGACGGACGAAGAGGAGAGGGGAGGAAGCTGTTTGTCGAAAGATTAAATAATGCCTATGTTTCAAATGTGCAGCAGAAAGGTGGAGTCTGATGTTTTGGCAAAAAGGTTCGAACACAAGTTAAGTTTTTCCCTCATTCACAGTGACAAAAAGACAAACCGAGGCTGCACGGTGCTGCATCCACACTGGTAAACTTTTTAAGTTTCCAACCTCAAGAGGAGCTGCACTGCAGAACTCCTTTCCTTCCGCGATGAGTATGAAGATCGCAGAAAAGTAGCATACCTTTAATGATGCCAGCATATTTCACATTGATAGCATTACGTTGCAACTGTGGAGCAGGCTATTACGACTGAGCAGTTGTTTCAGCTTGTTTATATGGATTGAATTTATATATTTTTACCACTTCGTCGTTATTTTATCTTATGTACAAGTAAAGCAAATAGCTTCACTATTACCCTTCCATGCATATAGTGATATTGCTCTCTTGATCATGGAGAAACATGCCTGTGGGACAAATGGTGCTTGTAGCTTTTATGCAGAACTTTATGTTAATGTTCAAAAAATTAATATGGTCAGACATATATCAAAAATCCCAATTCAGCAAAAAAAGGGATAATTGTGGTCCAACTTGCACAGCCCTACCTAATCGTGGTCTTGTCAGAAAAACACTGCACATCTAACTTAATAAAATGGCACAACACTAAAACAGATTTGTGGCAAAAATCAGGAAAAATGTTCGACTTTTTTGTTGTACTCCTGTACATCTTTAAAATTTTCACACAATCATTGTGCGGACAGCTGTAAATAAAAGGGAAACGTATGACTATCAATCATAAGGGCCTGAGCAGCACAACAGTCCGCACCGCTCATGTGACCTGATCACATGAGCGCCGTCCATATGTCACGCTGACGTTTTTTTAAAGGGTGGCCTGCTGAAGCCTCGGCACCGCAGATACACACGGCTCCACCACGATGCTCAGGTGGTAAACAGGAAAATATTACAGTCTCAGGTCCAAGACGTTACAAAGCATCAAGAGACAGACTCATTAAAGCCGTGCAGCCGCCGATACCAAGCTGACCTCAGGACCTTCAGGTCATCCGCTGCACCTCTCACAGCTCGCTGTTTCAGGCTGTAGTGATACCGCTCAGTTCAGCCGTGAGTTTATGCCGTTTTTAAAATCACTTTCGTCCCATATTTGCTGCGACTGAATGCTACTTTATCATTTAGATGAGGACAGCGGCCCGTCGATGCCACCATCTATCCCCAGCTAGCTTAGCTGGTAATCATCAAACGCCACTGTAATCCGGTACGGCTAATGCTTGCAAGTACAGTAATGACTCGTTTGATTACGCCAAGAATTACAAAACGCATCAAATGTTACAAAATGCTCTATTTGTTTGTAGAATAGGGCTTTGCAGTTAATGTAGCTGGAAATGACTGCATCTTTGAACAGCGTTTCTGCTTGTTGGAATTCATCAATTTCTGCAGGCCCCAAGCAATTGGTATACTGCTGACTCGTTTATGCCATCGGCGAAAAACAGTTTCCATCAACACAGAATTAAGTGGGGATTTTGCGATGGAAACAATACCTTCACTTCATTTAGAAAAACGTTACATAAAAAACGAAGTCTTCCCACAATCTCGTTTCCAAAATCACCTCGATGCCATTGGATGAAAAAATAATGTTAAAGTACATCGTGGCTTGGTCCACTCATATATCGAACCGCCATCCCAAAGACGACTTTTGACATTCCGCATCGTCTGACTTTAATTGAATGGAACTTCAGTGTGACCGCTAGCCTTAGCCGCGCTAGCTCAGCAGCCTGCTAACGTTAGCTACTTACTGAGCCTGGGCTGGGAGATGTAATTCCTGGTCACGGCCTGAGTGTGAGTCCGCGCAGCTGCTGCCATGCCGTTCACGTCCATCGCCCTGTTTGCCACCAGCGTTGCCATTGTCGAGTGAAGCAGGTGGGATATTTCGAAGCTCGGTGTGCTGTGGCAAAACTGCAGCTGAAAAACACAGATGACAGTGGAGCGCTGGTCATGTGACTCGGAGAAACCGGATGCGTGACGGAGGGCAGGGAGCACGCGCAACACGAATGCGCTGGAGTGAGACAGAGCACTTTCATGTGACGGTCGAAAAGTCTTAAACATACGCTGACGTGGCTGACTCGCTGCAGTGTTAACATTTCCAAATAACCACATTGTCTATTGAAGTTAACTTAGTTTAAAAAAAATTGTCAGAAGAGTGTAAGGAAAAGCAGTTATTTTCTTCATGCTGCCTTTATGCTCCTTTATCTAACTGTTTACTTTAGATGGACAATATGGCGCTATGAATGTATTTTACTCTAGCCTTTTTCTCAGTGTAATACTAGAAAAAGTAGGCCCATGAGCACTTTTAATACCACCATGCAAACACGCTCTGAACAAATGTACAACATTCCATTTATATTTGACCTTTTTAATAATGTTGTTTTTGAGTTTGAGTAGCACACAGATACCCTTAACTTACGAAGATGCACAAAAACAAGCAAGGCACAAGTTGACATCAGACGACATGCTAATAAACACGCTGCAGACTTGATGGGAGTGGGAAGCACGGACAATAGACTCCGAGCTCCACAATCAGAGATCCTGAAGGAGAAGACAGAGAGAAGAGAGCACAGACGTCAGGGGAGAGCACTCAAAATTATTGACATTTAATGGTAATATGGTTAAAAAAAAAAGGGGGGGGTAAGAGAGGAGAGAAGCTCAGGGCGTTGAAAAGGATGTTTTCACACTGGTTTTGTTCGGCCCAACAAGGGCCAAAGTGACTGAATGCAAATGAGCCGGCTGAACAGCTTTGGCAACTACTCCCATCTGTCTCTACGTCAGGCCGCTCTGAAGCTATGCAGGGTCATTTATGATGACTGCTGTGCATGATGAGATCAGGGGGGATTAGGTGCTGTAGTGATACTTGTCACTTTGTATGATGATGTTTATGGATTTCTCTTAGTGCAAATGTGTTTTTTTCTATTATCCCTCATTTTGTGAGAACTCCCTGAAGCTGTTCATCATTGCAGTACACAAGCCTTTTCAGCTGGAAGCTAGACAGGTAGCATTGTTAGAATCACTCCAAGCACATCTCTTAAAACCTTGCTACGGGCGACTGCTTCATCATGGTTCAGTGTGTGTGTGTGTGTGTGTGTGTGTGTGTGTGTGTGTGTGTGTGTGTGTGTGTGTGTGTGTGTGTGTGTTTTGGATCTACTCCTGTGAGAGTCAGGAGGAGTGATAGTGTGTGTGATTCGCTCATTATCCGGGAGCAGAGAGGTAGAGCCTCCTCCTAAGTGAGGATCAGATTTACCATTAAGATAAAGGTTACATATAACCCAGAGGGAAAAAGCCCCACTCGGCGTTTTGGCACCGACGCGTCCCACCCCGTCCCGCGTCCACCGCACAAGGACACGGCGAAGATGAACGCTGGAATATAAACTCGGGCGCTAAATCGAACTGACTTTGTTCAGACAAACAAAGTGACACCAAATATTAACGAGCAGATCTTGAGTCCAAGAGAAGTACTGGAGCGAAATGTTCTTTGTGACGCGTGAACACTCAAATGTGCGAATATGTTAATGGGAATAGTTTTTCCAAACAATAACGAGCCTCCACGATAATAGGACGGATTGACAGACATTTTTAATTAGCACCGCACAAAGAGGAAGAAGAGAGCAACCATCCATCTCCTGCACCGCTCCGTCCAACAAAGGACGGACTCGAACGGGAGCTAAAAAAACTGGCAAAAGACAATGAACACCTTGGACAGATCTTTAGTCCACCACAGGACAAACACGGAGACACAGAGGAGCTCACACACAAACACAAACACAAACACACTCGTTGACATACAAATAACCAAACACAGCAGGCATCAGGCGGCAAAAGAAGAGCCAGAAAGCACGAAAGTTTCAGCTTGTGTGTTTTCTGTTTTTCAAGGTTCAAGCCTGATTCACAAAGTTCATGTTTGAATAAATTATTCATCGTGTTGTTTTGGATAATGTTGGATGAGTTTCCTACTTTTGGATGAGCAGTTGGACAAATACAAGCGCTGACCAAATTCAGACTAGATTCTCTTCTTTATTTCAAATTCAAGCCTTTCGAGCAGTAACTTCCTGTTGATTTTGACTCCCAGTTAGCGTCACTCTGCAGGCATGTCTGATTCGACATTTTGGTCATTTCTCATCAACAACGTCTATTTTCTATGAATCTGTGCATCTTTTTTTGTATTATTTTGAGACCTCAAAATGGTTTCAGAGCGTGACACCTCCACAAAACTCATGTGTTCATATTTCACGCCTGAACATATGCATTTGCCCCTTTTTTCACCTGTCCTCTTCTCGACAAGCACCGGGACACTTTCAGTCAGACTGTTTTGAAGGTGCGCAGGAAATGTTTGGTTCATTCAAGCCCGTAAACATGAAAGGAATCAGAGTGACACGATGAATGCGATTTCCAGCCGTCCGTTGGCTGAAAGCAGCCGCGCTGACTGTCGGATGCTGGAGGGAACAACCCGACGCAGGGAGATCGCGTTGGTGTATGACGCCGCCACGAGCCGGCGTCTTACGACTAATCTGCAGAAAGTGCGTCCTCGCAAGGTCAATCTTGTGTTTTCGCCACTCGCGCGCCGGGGCGGGACAATGAATGAATGCAATCACACACCCGTAATGCTACAGTATAATAGGGAGATGCTGGAATAATGCAATTAAATTAAAGCACTCGCGTGTAAAAGATTATCCACTTGGTTTGGTCGAAGAAGAAACGGGAGCGTAATCAGCGGAGGGCAAATTAATCGCCTTTGTTATGTGACCTTTTTTTGTGAGAAGATTTGATTTTTCATAATTTCTCTTTCTCGTTTGATTAAAACCAGAATCCTCATTTTTCTCCCTTTTCATAACTGGAGCATCACTTTTATTATTCTCATTATTACTTCAATTAGAAAAGACACAAAACAATTGAACGCTTAATGACAAACTGGTAAAATAAAAGCAGTAAAACATCGGAAAAAAAATTGGAAGTGTCAACCCGAATGTCGTCGGCATAGAAGTGAAAGTGGAGACCGTGTTTGTTAGTGATTGAAGAAGAAACACTCTGCAGTTTTTTGATCTTGGTGTTCTCCTTTTCTTTGTTACACATTTTTCATGTTGCGTTGACCTTCAAACGCGCCCCCGACTTTGTTCAGGTCTGCCGAGATCCTCAAACGAAACCCGAAGGTCCGTTTGAAGTGCGCATTGAGATGCCGCGGACATCTCGGCCTCCGGGAATTCGGTGGAGTCGGCCGGTCATAATAATACCTCTACTTATCCAATCAGGTTACTCATCACGAGGTCGAACTGTAAATATCTAAAGTTGAATATGTAATGAAGCCTTTTTTTTTTTAAGGCCAAATGCGGATGGATTAATATGCGTTGGCAGTTTTTGCTCCTGAGGAGGTTTAAAAACAAGGACAAAAATGTCTGATTTGAAGTATTTACAATTAAATTTTATGTTTATATGTATGAAGTACATTTTCTGACTTTGGATTATTAATACTTCATCTTAAACTGTACGTGTCAAGGATTTTAAATCCAATGTAGCTTTATTTTCCTCTTAAAAATCTCCAGATGTGGATGTAGCTGACAGGAGGTGCTATAGAGGTCTTACAGCAGATTAACTGTTCGACGTCCCCCCCTGTCGGTTCGGGGTCACCCTGAAGGAGCCTGCAGACCCCTCGCAGTGGACAGTGACATGCCGGCTTCACCCCCCCACCCCCACCCCCCGCTGCCTCTGCAGCCCTATTTGGAAGTGGCGGTGCGGAGGGTGGACGGAGGCTTTTTCTCTTGGCCGTAGGGAGCCTCGCCGCGATGGGCCGACCTGCCGCGTACCGGCTGAAACTTCCTCAAGGATTTCGCGGCAATTAATTAGACCTGTTTGGATGTCGACCAACAGTGTCGACCTCCAACGAAAGCCAAGTTACCATTTAGGTTTTTTTTTTTTCTCCTTTCGCTGTTGACAGCCGCTCGACAGTTCCTCATAAAACTGGGTGATTTTATTCGCATCCAGCTGATTTTTTTTAATCACAATAATGCACAACATGACAGCAACTTACATGTGTTGAATTAATGGGGGGGCTTCTGGAGTTTCGCAAACTCAAGCTCGATTTGAAAGATTGAAAAAAAGGCATTACAGAGGATTGGAATAAAAATTGACTCCCACCAACCTCTGATTGGCATCAGCCAGCATTAACCGTGCTACACACTCTCATGGCATGTTGGCCGAAGCTATTTGTATGCGATGGCTTAATGTGGCATTTGGAAACGTTCGACGGAGTCCTGAGCCCGCTCGTGTCCGGCGGTGACCTTTGTTTATCGAGTACATTATAATTATCCGACATGTTGATGTCAACGTCATGATCGGAGTGCGAAAAAAAACAGCCAGATCGGTCCTCCCGCTGGAGTTAAACTGAACTAATCCCCGTTCTGTTGTTCCAAACGTGCCGGAGGGTTGATCTTGCAGAGTGTCCCTTCATGTTGCGCTGCCGTCGTCAGAGTATGTGTGCGATTTTCAGTGTCTGTGATGTGGATACAGACGGCAGCAACACTCAGGGATCGCCCACATGACGTTCAAGTGTTGCTAACAGCCAATTTGAAAATCGAGACCCGACTCTCATGTCACTGGAGAGCAGCCGCAGAACCCCCCCGCCCCCAACAATGTGGAGGTCAAATTACAAAGAACAAGGCAGAAGAAGATACACAGAGGTGTCCTGATTGGATGGAGGGGATTGGTGACCTTGGCAACTCCCCATTACCAGGAGCTCCCGGGCGGGGGGTGGGAGGGGGGGGGGGCACACTAGTCTGAGGTTTAGCACCCAGGAGGAGAAAAGCGACAAGGAGCGAGAGGGAAGGCGCGGAGGAGGATTTCTCCGATCCTTCCAGGAATCTCCCCGCTTCAACTTCCTCGTCTCCCGTCCACGCGGCTGTCACGGTAACAGTTGCCATGGAGCTGAGCAGGCAGAATCACCTGGGTTAATTTCTCTCCCTCTAAATGTCACTAAATCAAATGCAGCACGCTCTCCCTTGTGGATGCATCCTCCAGACGCGTGGAGACAACCGTCAGCCATAACATTATGACCGGCGAGGAGTGACGAACATCGATCGTGTCCTCATTAGGGGACCTGTCGGCGGGCTCGTCGTCAACTGAGCTGTTTATTAATTTTCCGCTCAAAGTTTTTACTCCAAAGCCGTTGCTGCTGTTCTGGTGTTTATCAAAAGTCGTCAGAGATGCTAAAGGTCGACCTGTGAGGATCGATCCAACAGATGAGGTTTTTTTGCTCAAAACTGATGCAGAAGTCAATGCTGGCGTTCATAGAAAGCTTCCAGGAAACCCTGACCCATACTGACCACCAGGGGGCACCAACAATAGACAGGGTACGACAGAACTACTAGACAAAAGCGTGATGAAAATCGAAGGCCTGGTGCGATGAATCATAACCTCATTTACAACTTGTGATGATGGGAAAGCACCAAAATAATCACTCTTTCATTTCTTATTCTCTTTAAAATACCCCAAAACCTACACGATCACACTGCCACCTGGTGGAGTAACTTTGTCCTGAAATATCAGCACGTAAATGAGTGAACGCAAAGCAAAGAAGATTTTTTTTTTCTTGAACAATTTAGATGATAATTCTGTCACACTTTCTGTCTTTGTATGTGTGTTTATAACCAGCACACATTTGGCTAATTTTGCTGTTCCTTGTGTGCTGTCCAGGTTACGGCCTTGACCGAAGTTTGCTACGTTTATTGCCACCTAAACACAAAAGATTGTTATTTTTCTTACACAACTCTGACCTGGTTAGATGTACCAGCTACACCTCCACCATAACAGGAAGTAACATAAAGGCCGTGAAGACCAAAGTGGCCCGTTTCTAGTGGCCTTCCTGAGCTCCAGTCCAGCTTGTATGAGCGCACAGTCGCTGCAGAGCCCAATCACAATAAACCCTGGATTGCTCTTTTGATGTTCCAGCTTTTCACAGAAAAAAAAGGCTGCTGGTTGAGCTTAAAAAGCTTCAGTCATTAAAAAAGACACACAAATAGAAGGGAGTCATCTGCAACCTGACATATTGTGGAAAAGCCACATGCACACAAATACACTCGAGCCAAAACTCTTTTTTCATCACAGAGCTGTTTCACGGTAATATACGGCACAAAATTCCCCACTGCACCACAGTGTCCATTATGTTATGAATCAAATCAACACGGGCAGGATTATAAACGACTCTGATTACGTATTCGCCGACTGAATGTTTGAGTGCTGGTTCATGGTACCAAAGCACCTCAGGGAAGCATGTGTTTGCATCAATACACAGCGTTTTGCACCACTCCGTGTGTACACGGGGCGTGTGTGCGTGGGCGCGCGACCACGACATCAAAAAGGATTTGCAGCGACGCGGCTCGTGCGCGCCTCACAAATACTACAAAGCTCTTAAAGTAATAAATATTTATGTTTATGTATGCACAATTATGTGTCTCTCCACAACATGCTAAGGGCCTTTGTTTTATTGGCATTCAGAACTACAGTATGTAATTACTGGCATGTTTATGTGTGCGCGCATGTTGTTGTGCC
This sequence comes from Malacoctenus gilli, assembly GCA_032164315.1. Lineage (NCBI taxonomy): Eukaryota > Metazoa > Chordata > Actinopteri > Blenniiformes > Labrisomidae > Malacoctenus > Malacoctenus gilli. The sequence continues at coordinate 18,836,242 of JASSRZ010000014.1, forward strand.
CATTTCGGTGCGCTACAGAGATAAACAGGGCAAAATCCAAAGGAAATGAAGTGTTGAACATGCGCTCAGGGGGGAATACATGATCTGAGGAAGTGTTGAGTCCTGGAAAGAACTTTACAACCTTTATGTGACCTGTGATTTGATGGATCGCCAACACGAACATGGTGTGATTCCTCAGGTCCTGAAGCTCAAGTGAGCGACTGTTGGTTTTCTAATAAACCTTCAAAAGCTGTAATGAAATTAACCTCACGTTGGACAAAGTGAGGCTTCCATACACTGCGACAGGAACGAGTCGGTGGCGAAAGGAAGGAGCGTCGCCACTGACGGCTCGGTTCGGTTACGGACTAAACAAAAGCGCTTCAGACGGTGGAGACAATAGACGAAAGGCTCGACATAAAGGATACAAGAGACGCTGCTCCACTCCCCTTCCTCTCAGCTGTAATCCTCTATTCTTTGTGCATCCATTTAGGTCAGGGCTCAACACTTCACGTATCGCTCTCGTAAGAAGGTTTAAGGCAAGAAAAGAAATGCGCGAGCGCTCCAGCTCGCGCCTGTCTGCCATCATCGCGAACGGGGAGGGGGATTTTTCTTTTTTTCCCTCGTAGGAGGCTGAAAGGAAGGAGGGAGACCGTGAAAGTGGGGCAAAAGAGAACACGACAGCGAAAAGGTGCAAAGAGGAGAAAAAACTTTGACTCTCGGGAGAAATTCTTCGTCTGTGTTAATACTGACATGGGATTTATATCGTGTAATCTTCCACTCTGAAAACTCGTGTAGCGGTTCACAGCCCTCCAGATCCTTTAGCTCAACGCCAGAATCACATCTCCGAGACGCGAAGGCGTAAAAGGAGCCGGGAAGGAGAGGAGAGGATTTATAGCGGGGTAAACGGCTACTTATTCAACTCAATGGATGAGTGGACAAACTGATAAATGGAATAGATGAATAATGTACCCGTGTATTTAACAGAAATACCATGTATTTAATCAGTGAGGCGAAGCAGGGAGGCGGGATGGCGCAGTGAGATGCACTGATTGATGGAAGCAAGCGAAAGGTCCGAGTTAAACAGAGCTTTCGTACACGCTGTAATCAAGCCACTCTAAATAAATCATGACCGTAGCTTGATTGTCTGCTTCTGCTGTAACAATACGCAATTACTGCACACAAAAGATGGTTTAAGAACATATTCAATTATTTTTTTCCCCAATACTTCCAGAACTTTTCGTAGGAATACATATACAAACACCTGCGTTTCTGTTGACTCTCCATCACATTTTCTGTGGAGGTTGTTCTTTCTCACCCTCCATCTTTCTTCCAGTTTCCTGGAAGAAGCTCCAGTGAAAAAATGATGAATAAATTAGCAGGGAAAATGCTTCAATTCTGCACATTTATAGTGCGCAGAATAGAAGCCGTGTGAGTCCCAAAGCTGCAGATTTATGTTCTTCGGTTGAATGTTTCTATTTGGGACATTCAAGCAGGCAACGTTCGAACAGGCGTGTTGCTGTAGGTGTGGTCGACACCGCAAATGTTCCCATTTGTGTATCGAATCTGGCGGAGCTCTGAGAATAACTCTGGCAGGCAGCCAGCCTCATGATGTAAATGAACATAATGCACTTTAGTCACAATGAAGCCGAGAAAAGCCAGTGACGCACAAACCTCTTTTTACGTTGCAGGCAAGAAACAGGATCACATGGCGACATGCGGATCGCTGTTGTGGATGACAAGAAATTAAAGTGTGCTAAATGCGTCGATTATTATATATACTGTATATATATCAAATTATACTGTCTGTTTAACCTTGTGGATATGTGACTTCTATTAAAACCTTGTTAAACACAACTAATATAAACACAGCTGTATTTGGTTGACTTTTCCAAGTGAAACAAACTGAAAATAGGTCAGAATAAATGAAGGTGTCGAGAGTTTATTCGCCTCTCGGACAAATAGTAGCAGCGAATGTAGATCCTGATTAACGAATACGAGCATTCAGAGAGCGCAAACCTCCGCCAAGTGGCCACACCCTGTTATAACAACCCCCAGAAATGATGTTTGTCATTATTTTAGATCTTCCTATAAGCGGATGACCGTCAAAATTTTTTCAGTTGCTCTTTGGACGACAACTCACTCGTCCTGCAAATTTCATTCAAACCTTTGAATGAAAGAATTTGTGGAGTTTTTGCAAGTAAACAGACAAATCAGAGCAGAATAAACTGCAGATTCGGTAAGACGAAGTTTGAGGCCTTTTGACCCAAACACAGACCAGTTTTCAGTGATAAATACACAACAGATTCAGTGAATTTCATTATTGAGGCAACTTGGACGAAGAAAGCTTCTCTGTTGGTGAAGGTTCGACAGCTGTGATGCAGCACGACTCGTAAACTGTTTCTGTGGTTGGAGATATTTTCACGGCCACGCCAATACAACTGGAAGCGATAATGGGAGGAATAATAGACTCTGACTCATGAAAACCCCACTGTATCACAGGACATGACCAACCAGTGACCTTGAACGGAGACACACTGTTACCACACAAAACACACTCACACACACACACACACACACACACAGACGCACAAAGGAAGAGAAGAGTGAAAACAACCTTCTTTTTGGTCTCCTGTCTCCTCTGGACGTTGTAGCTGAAGGGCCCTCGGTTTGTCAGTGACAGCTGGCCTCATGAACGCCTGCGGAGAAATGCCAAGGCGGATCAACTGCAGAGCAACTGAAAGGACAGGAAAGGTTTAATCTGCACAAGAGCATTCGGACAAAAAGAAGGAATCTATTATTTGAGGAAAAGGGTCGACTGGGAGTGCAAGGACCTCGGGAAATACACGTTATTCAAGCAGAAAGTACAGTGAGGTGATAGTTCTGTTTGAAACAGGTGAGAATCGATTGAAAAACTCAACTTATGAGTCTTTATTCCGATCTATCCGTTCACTTTGGTTGCGGTCACCTGACCACTTTCTAGCATCTACGCAAGATTTAACTCTGCGCCCCCGCCAACGACCTCTGATCCGACCTCACGTGCGATAACGACCGCGTGAACCAGAGTCGACACAAAGCCCGTCGGTTTCCGTCGACGTAATCACTCCTGCAATCTCCCTCAGCCATCTTTTATGCTGGCAAATCAGACACAAGCACTTTAGTTTCCCCTTCACGAATCATCACGAAGGTCTTGTCAGCGATCCCGCTTCATACTCTCGGAGTTCACTCGTGTTTTTAAGGGGGGGAAAAAAATCAGTCGGGACAAATCAGGCGAGAGGACTCAGAGTTGATGTGAAGCGGCGATATCACACAAAAAAGGTTCGCGCACTTAGAAGATTAGAGGGACCGAACAAAGTTTGGAGGGAAGTTATAGAGCTCGGACACTTACCGAATTAAAATGAAGCAGTGAATGCAGCACAGATGGAGGGGGAGGGCACTCCGACTCGGCTCTGCATCAGTGTGGTTCTTCGCAGGACTGAAGCGCTGATTCAGAAAAGCTCAAGACAAGGAGACCCTGAGCCGCAGGGATGCGCTGGAGTCCGGGACCCCCCCCGGAGGACCCCTCGAGGTAACTCTGAGGTTTTGCACTTTTCAAGGAGAACTGCCCCCTCGACTTTTATTTTGAAAGTCTCTGTCTTTGTATCTTATGAGAATGTGTGTTTGTATCTGCGTTTGTCTTCAATGTGAAGTTTAAGACAATCGAACGAGGGACAGGGGGGTCCACAGAGTTTCTATGAGGGGCTTCAGTGAGAAAAAAGTTGGAGAGCGGCTGGCTCGGGCCGGATCGCGGCCGTGTTACACGCTGATTAGAAAAGTATCGATGACCTTGTTAGCTTTATTACTGCCAGCTCCTTCACAGCAGCCTGGCTAAAGTGTTCCCATCACTCATTGTGTCAGACATGACCCCAAAAACCCACCAACTTTGTTCTGAAGACCCCAACATCACAACGTTCACCATGGCAGACCAACCAGTTTACCCAACAATGACCTTGAGCCTCCATCTCTGATACGAAGCCTGGCGTTTCCTCGGAGAATCAGATCATCATCTAAACGCAGCAGGAAGGAACTCAGAGATCCACGCTGCCCTTGAACATATCACAGTTAAAGGTGCTAATAAATAACTGCAGATTGGATCAGAATAACGCATGTTACGCAATCTCCTGCCGATGATGTCATCGACCACGTGGCAGTCCCGCCTCCTCGTCACAACATGCGATGTGACCTGAAGCCTTCAGACGTGAGCTGAGGACGTGTGATGAATGTTCCAGTGATGCATCTCATAACCGAAAGAAATACTAATATTAGAGCAGCCTCGTTCTTATTTCACAGCGAAGGTACAGCGAGATTTTGTTCCTTTAGGGTACGAGGACCAAGTTAAGCATTTATTCCGTCACTCAGTTAATGGGATGTCCTCATATATCCAGCGCGAGCTGGCGTCTGCTCTGTGATATTTGCAGTTTGGATGGCTGCAGGACATGTGTATCATGGCTGCATACTAAGCATCCCAAAGGACCATCTGACACAGGCGTCCACGTGTGTGTGTGTGTGTGTGTGTGTGTGGTGTGTGTGTGTGTGTGTGTGTGTGTGTGTGTGTGTGTGTGTGTGTGTGTGTGATAGCGTGTTCGTGTGTCTGCACAAGGTTGTGGAGACAAAAGAAGAATAAAAGCGGCGGTCTGAAGCAGAAATGAGATAAGAGAGATATAAATGAGGAGTAAACAAAAGGGTAGAAAACACCGGGGGAGGTAAAGGAGGGAAAAATGACAAGAAAGGGGAAGAACAAGGAGACAAATCGGAGAAAAGTTGGGAGGAGAGCGGAGAAGTGTGAAGCTGAATCCGATGAATAATGTATGGCTCACTCTCTCTCTCTCGCTCGCTCTCTCGTTCTCTCTCTCTCTCTCCAGCATTTCATTCGCTTTTCGTCTCTAATAAGTTCTGGCCAACATAAATCTCTGCTCCGAGCTACTGTAATGGCTCTCACTCATTCCTTCACTCCCTCTTTCCTCCCCCTGTATCGTTCTCCTCCCCCTTCGTATTTCTGTCATATTCCGCCCTCCTCGCACTCTTCCCTTGTTCTGCTAATCACCCTTCTTATGGCCGATCACACCAGAGGGAGGAAAAGGACGCACGGAGATTCAAATTGTACTCGTCTAACATCCTCACGATTACAAAGTGCGATTACAGCTTTCTTTCACATGTGGTACTTTTCCTTATTAGGGTATTTTTTAACACTGATCCCAGACTGGCGCAGTAACAATTTACACAATAGTGTTTTTCAGGTATGTTGGCAGTCGTGTGAGGAAATCCTTTTCCTGTGCAGACACTGACTCCCCCCCATTCATGAGGCCAACTCCATGAAGATAACAAGCTGGCATACTGCTGGTTAGAGGTGCTAATAATGTGGCCCGGAGGCCCAAACTGGCTCACCAGAGGGTCTAACACCCCCCCCCACACACACACACCCCCACAAGGTGAGTATAAGAGGCAATTGAAGAACTCACTAAGCTGTCTGCTCCTACTTAGTTCATTTGAATCACTGTTCGGTCACAGTACGACACCAAATTCAATTTAGAGGTCCATAAACCCGAACTACCTCACTGCGAAGAATTTAACACCGAAGAGTGTGATGTTTTGGTGATATAATCAGACTTCTTGTTCAAAAACGAGATTTTAACTTGTTCGCTGGTTCGATGTGTGATGACTCTGCTGCTACGATCGACAGAAACTTGAATTTGACCAAATGTTGACTGTGTTTTCCCTATTTGAGTTGCTGGCATTGATGTTGTGGCTGCTTCCCTTTTGTACTCGCAGCTTCCTGCACTTGTGCCGCTCGCTGGCACGGAGCATAAATTGTGAGTTGCCAGCTGAAAGGGAGTTCCTAAGGAAACTGAACCGCTGTGGAAGAACTTAGCGTTTCCCCCCCCATTCGACACCTCGAAGCAGCGAGTCCCCGACCTGAGGTACGAAAAACCACAACGAGACAGTTTCTACAACCAAGAGCGGGTCTGTGAAAGTGACTCCTTGCTTTTATTTTGAAGGCTCCTATTATGTTTGCGACAGGTGTGTTGCCACCAGTGTTGGGCGGCACTATTATGTCTTGGCAAGAGATTGAAAAGGAGCAGGGTGGGGGAGGGGAGGGGGGCACAGTCTGGGGATAAAAAGGTTTGGGAGCACCGATCTAAAAGAGGTAAACCAAACAAAATAGAGCCCGTCTTCAATAAACTCTCTCACCTCTCGGAGAAAAACACGACCGAAAGTGTCACATATCTCAACCAGCACAAAGGCAACGTTCAGCGTCTAAGAGAATAATGGAGGAGGAATTAGTTTGTGTTCCGCTGCCAAATGAAAATGGGCCCTGTTTTAATTTGGCAAGTTCAATATAGAGCACGGAGGGAAAAATCCACATTTTTTGCCTCGTGGGCACAATCACCAGTCTTGGCCACTCCAGAACAAGCAGATGTTGGCCAAAGAAGAAAGAATACCGATTTCATAATGTGAGGAGGATCAGGAAGTGATGAAGAGTGACACAAAAGGGGAACGTGGATGAAGAGTCGAGTCATTTTTGGGGGGAATGTCTGGTCTAATATAGACTGTGTGTGTGTGTGTGTGTGTGTGTGTGTGTGTGTGGGTGTGTGTGTGTGTGTGTGTGTGTGTGTGTGTGTGTGTGT
>JASSRZ010000014.1:18842982-18864642 GCA_032164315.1 Malacoctenus gilli
TGTGTGTGTGTGTGTGTGTGTGTGTGTGTGTGTGTGTGTGTGTGTGTGTGTGTGTGTGTGTGTGTGTGTTTTGCTTTAACACTGTTGCACTATGACGCCCTCAACTCGAGATCTAAACTATCTCACGCTAAACACTGCCATTAGTGTGAAAGTGCCCTAAGATCTCCCAGCAGTCTCAACACCACCTAATTAAGTACTTGCAGCAGGATCTGTGTGCCTCTCTGTCCCAGGAGGTTCTCCATGACTGACTTATAGTAAAAATGATCAGCAGAGAATGGAGAGAGAAGTTTGCTTTCGCTTGCTGAGAAAACGTAGTTTCTGCAGAGGGAGTATTTTGCAGACTCTTCAAAGCTCCGGATTTCCAATCTTGTTACCTCCATTAATTTTTGGCTGTGTATGCTGCGATCAGCTATAGTAGTGTGCTTCAAAGTGGAGTCCAGGATGAATTTTTTGGTTATGGTCAGTCAGTTTAAGCGACAGTGGAGGTGAGACTACACATTTTTGTGGGCTGCCTGTGTTCAGGAGGAGCTGTTGCAATGAGTGATGTTCCATTTTGACCATCTTAGGTAAATTGCTTTGGAAGTCCTCCATCCAAGGACCCAGGGCCTTAGCCCATGGCACCCAGTTTCTGTGCTTGTAAAGTCCAGAAACTGCACCCCAGGCTGTCACTCAGCTGTCTTTTGGACACACAGGAAGATGTGTTTGTAGCAGAAGATAAAGGCTCTATTTTGTAAATGAAATTTTCTTCTATAAAAGGTTTGTAGATCATGCCTGAGCCTGAAACTTGACTGCAGCATGAAAGATGTTACGTTGTTTCCAGGTGTCCATTTTTATCACGGCATACTACACAGAGATTCTAAAAAAGTTATGTTATGTATTGCTGGTTTGTTACGTGCTTGATGGTTAACACCTGTCTCCTTTTCCCTTGAGTGCCACACCCCACCTCATCATGCCCAGCTTTGGTCCTCCATGGTGCACACTCACCTCCCATTGTTCCACACCTGGACCAATCCGCTGGAGATGCTTGGAGGGTGAGGAGTTAAAAGCCACCAACACTCAGAAGAAGGGAGGCATCTGTCTGGAGTGTGGCCTCAATTGCTTGGTGTACTGTTTTGCTTTGCCGCGTCCAAAAACAGCAGCTTGGTAGGTTTGGAGAGGAGGAAAAGTAATAATCGTAGTGCTTTGACTTTGGTTGACTCCTTCTGTTATGAATAATAGCCGTAGTGCTTTGATTTTGTTTAACTCCTGTTATGAATAGAAGCTGTAGAGCTTTGATTTTGTTTTGATAACCTGCTAAGCAGTCGTTTTCCCATAGTGTTTATCCTATTTGGGTTTTTTTGTTAGATTTAAGACTAGGTTTAGATTAGGGTAGTGCTGTGTTGGGATAGGTTGAGGAGCTTGTTTTTTTCAGGTGCGCTTGTCACCTTAGTTATGGTGCTGTTTGCTTTTGAATTTGTTTCTGGTTTTGCTTTATTGTTTTAAACAGCATCGCTACCCCCAGCACAGGTTTATTTTCCAACTGCTGTTTCACCATTTGATTTGAGCAATCAATAAATTTCAGACTTTATATCTTCCAGTCCCACTCTTTTTTTGTTGCGTCCTCCAACCCGTTTCCGTAAAGGAGCCGGGTCATAACATGGTTTATTACGTTGTTTCGTGACTGAGAGTTAGCGTGCAGCTCACTAAGTGTGCCTCTCCACTGCTTTGTTTGATCCAGCACTCCCTTTGCTTTGTTTCCAGCTAAATTCAGCTTGTCTGGTTTTGATAGCACACCGAATGTGGCAAAGCCACACAATAGTACCCACCATGTCGACATCATGAAGACAATCAGAAACTATCCCTACTGTGCGAGTAGCCTGCTACTTTATTGAAGAGTAGTTTTGAAAATATTTGAGAAGTAAACATGACACAAAGAAGTGAATAAATGATTTAAAGGTGTCTCCAATTAGCCAAGTATTCTTCGCATTTGGAGACTATGGCATCTTTCTTACTTGAAGGTGTCTCAGGTAGTTTGTCTTGATATCCTAACATTTTTGCATTTCATTTTTTAAGGTTTGTCTTGTGCAGCAAAACCCTCCTTCTCACCATCATCTCATGGCTGTGATCATCCAAATACGTCATCCTCACATCAAAATAAATAAATATGTCTCAGATGATCATTATTCCCATGCCTCACCAGCTGTTTCTACTCTAGGTGTGCTCACACAAACACAAACACACACGCGCACACACACACATGCGCACACACACACACGCGCGCGCGCGCACACACACACACACACACACACACACACAATTTCCTGCTGAGTGTACTATTGAGTGACAGGTAAAACTACATGATTGCACACATTTTACCCTTAAAACTCTCACATTGTCCTTTTCTGGTTTTTGAAGCTCTGGTCCATTCTCAATTGACATAGCAGGTCCAGCACAATGGATTGTAAGCCACTGTTTGAAGATGATTTTGAACTGTCGCCCCCCCCCCCAGCATAACCAACATACTAGCAGCAGCTCATCATATGCAGACATGCACAGCTCTCTGACAGTAAAATAAGCACTACAGGCTGAAGTGGTAAAGCTGCCATGGTGAAGCTAGCAGCAGCCCCAAGAGAGCTCATCCAAACGTTACAGGCTGTGCAGAAAAAATAGCAAATTAATGCAAGTGAAGGGCCTCTGCCTACAGGAGCAGTGCCCTCATTTTAGAAACACCAGCTTTTCCCCTGAGTCCTTATGATGAGTTCACTGGGTTGTGATTTTCCTCCAACTATTCAGATATACCCAACTACACAAATAGGTGTCAAAATATTTGTGCATCCATTTAGCACGTCTGCTGCTTTTGTTGTTAAAGGGCTCTCACAGCGCTCTGACGTAACAGTACCTTGAGAGCAGATTTTGTGAAAACGCAGAGAGGGAAATTTATACTATGCTACCATCCAGAATTGCCTCAGCCCAGCAACATTCTCTGGATATTTGCCGCCATCTTTCTGAGTTTTTTCCACAGTGTCTACCATATTGACTCTAACAAAGGCCTTTTCTCTGGGTGTCCCACTCTGGAGCCCCCTCTGGTACTGTTGTCTCCCTGTTGACCAAGGTTCCGCCTGCTCCATGTATCTATGTTTTAATCTGTCCTGCGGTGCTGTCATGCATCTGAGTCACCAAACTTCAGATGCAAAGGGCACACGCTCATTGCAAGGGCAGGTATGTGCGGTCCAACATTATTTGTCAAGAAACCAGGGAAAAATTATGCTGAAGAAAGCATTATTTGTGGCAAACTTGAGCTTAAGATAAGGCAAAATATATCGATTTGTTATCGACCCAGACAGACCCAGTAAGAGAGAAGAGGCCAGAGCCTGCAAAACAGAGAAAGAATAACCATTCTTTGTTTATTTTTGGTTTCTTTCTTTCTTGGTTGCTTTCTTTGGATTTTGTTTTTCCACATTTTCTCTTGTGGATTTTGTTGTTGTTTTGCTTCAAATACAGAGAAGACAAGAGAAAAATGCAATCAGAGTGCAAACCTCTGCCAACAGCGCTGAGTGGTGCTAACTATTATAACATAAAACAGCAAAGTCATTTTTTCATCATTTCGGATGTTATGTTGGAGCCCCAAGTCCATGCAATATGTGTAATGTACCATTGTTAACCTGCAACATGCTCTTAGCTCAGGTGCCAGCAACAGAATTATAGTAACTCACAGCAACAAAAATCTGTATGAGGACGAAACAAAACCTTCTGTTTCTCGTCTAAGTCTCAGAAGAAGCTCAATTTTAGTTTCTACTTTTACTACATTGGGCTGGCCAACAGAGTTTATCGAGAGACTCTGCAACTTGATTGGATTTGAGGACATCCTGTCTTATCTGGTCATAGTCTTTTCAACTGGTCCTAATGTGACAAATCTCCCATTTTTAGCACTTTAGCATGTCACAAAAGCACAATATATCTGGTCAACTTATTTTCTGTACTTGCGAAATGCGTTCTTTCATGTGCATGTCACCATTTTTGTTTTCGATTGCGACACTAGTTTTTTAAACACCTATGGCAGCAAGCTTCTTCAATCAAAAGCCAATGGCGGATGAAAACAGTCATTGAAAATATACAAGATACAAGACCTTACAAACTGAGGGAAAACCTCACTCCGGTCAAAGATCAGTGTGCTTTTTTTGAAACATTTTTCTTCTGCATATTTTTTTGTGCTCAAGAGAATATGTTTGAAATCTTGAGCTGCCTTTTTGACTTGGAAAAAAGGCTTTTTGATGATGATCAGAGAGTTCAAGGCCCTTCATTCAAACACATTTCTTTCCTATTGACTGTTTCTTGTCAAACAATGCGTTGGCTTCAACAAAGTTTTTGGACATTATAAAAAGATGATGATGTTATGTGAATGTCAGAAAACCTTGAACCAGCAGGTTATGACAAGACATAAGACAGACATCACCACTTATTGTGTGCTAAAAGCCTTATAAAGAGCTTGTTGTGTTGGCTAGCCTACAACAAAGGAAGAAAAAGCCAGTGACTTTGAGTGTTTCAAAGATGGCAGAAAAGCAAGCAGGTGAGGGATGCGTCAAAAGTAAAGGAATGCTACAGGTCATCAAACATAAAGGGTCTGAGCAGACGAATGAAAGCAGAAATGTCCTTTTTTTAAAAGCCACACAAAAAAAATACTTGTGTTTGGTAGATCATTTCTTTGCTATGACAAAGCTTTTTAATGGTGAATCTTATACAATTTGAAAATCTGTTTACGCTTGTCCTCTTCGCACCCCCTATAAGATCAGAGATTGGCGAAATGAAGTTCTTTTTGGATCATCTGGACAGAAAGTCACAGCCATCTCATCCTGCAAACCTTCACCACAAATTTGTAGAGGAGACAGGCACTTGAGTGGCAGCGCCTGAGCGAACAAGACGATCCAAACAAGAAACAAGCGCAACAGCAAAAACGGCCGTCAGGATTTACTGCCCTTCACCGTGAGTCCCGGCTTGGCTGGTGTCATGAAACATGTGCTCTCAAACCTGGAAATGCACAGGTAAAGTACATTCAGTACTGAGTCCAGATTCTGCTCACAGGGAAGCAGAGAATCTAGTGTTTCACAGATTAACCTCTTTTGGTGGAGGCAATGTATGGTTTTTCCACTTTTTGTTTTACAACTGAGGACTCCCATCAGGAGTCAACCCATCATAACCCATCCTAAACCCCCGTCTAGTGCTTAGTGTTGACTTATTACTACAGTTTACTTATTACTACAGTTGCCAAGATGGCAGGTTGGCTTGGATGAATGTCCTCACTGGGGCACCTGAGAGCAGGCGGAGTCCAGGGCCAAGAGGCAATTAGGGGCCCCGTCTTTGGGTTGACTTGGTCCTTTTGGGCCTCTAACACTGCCTGCTCATCCTCCCAAAGGCCGCTGTGACCAAGCAGGAGGAGATTATGGGGTCCAGGTGAATGAAGGCGAGAGAGGGCATCAGGTTTCACATTCCAAGAACCAGGGTTTGTGTGTGTTGGGTGGGGTTAATGAGTGATTGAAGAAGAGGGACAAACGAGATTGATGACGAATGAAGTGTTACATTGAAATGACAATATTTCCCTGGTTTTTACACTGGGTCTAGATCCCAAAAGGGGACCGACTGCCTCCACACATGAGAGTTCACATGACTACCAGCAATTCTAGATTTCAAACACATAGTTTGCTCCTGATGAGGACAGGTGATGCGAGAAGAATGCACAAGGATGGACCTTATTGATCTTTGGGTTGTGTTGGGAGAGGACGGCCCTGACCCAAGATCCAACACGTCCAACTTCAGAAGGAATTGAAGGGAAGGCCCTACGTCAGGACAGGGGCACTGGTGAAGAGACCCCTTGAGAAGAGGCAGTGGAGGCCTTCAAGGACCAGGAAAGGGGACTTGGTGGAGGTGAGGGGAGGTGCGTGCGTGCGTGCGTGCGTGCGTGCGTGCGTGCGTGCGTGCGTGCGTGCGTGCGTGCTTGCACGTGTGTGTGCGAGCACACCTACAGTAGAAACACTTGGTTAAGCATTGGAATATTGATTATTTGAGACATATTTATTTATTTTGATGTGAGGATGACATATTTGGATGATCACCGCCATGAGATGATGATGAGAAGGAGGGTTTTGCTGCAAGACAAACCCCAAAAAATAGACTCAAAAAATGTTGGGTAAGATATTGGTTAGATGGAGATGGTCCCCCTTTAGCTTCAGTTGTACTTTCAAAATAAGATAAAATGAAGCACAGATCCCTGCTTGTTAAAATCACTCTGCAGCCTATGTGTGTTTGTTTTAACTTTTAGAAGACATACATACTTGCATAAGTTGCTGCAAGAACTCCTTGGTCTCAACACTGCAGCTCTTTGTCAGTCATGCAGCTTGCTGGAACAAATACTGAATCAACTCAGGCTCACTGAGAAACACTCTGTGTTTGGCCAAGTACACTAGAAATGAGGTCCTGGTAGTCAAAAAATTCACACATTAATCCCATAGGAGGTTTTGGTTGCCCCTTGCGCGCTCTTTCTGGTGTGTTTTTTTTTTTTTCACTGTAAACCTCCCACACAGGTGTGTCCACTTATGCTCAGTTGGAGCCTCTTTATTGAAGGTGAACTACTGGAAAGAAGCTGCAGTAGTGGATTTTCCTACAGTGAGTTTTGGGAACATTTACAAGTCTCTGCGGCAGTGGCCATGATTGCGTGACTCTTATTGAAGCAGAATGTTGTGTTATTGTGGTTGTCTATAAATAAGTGGTTATTTTGGGGTTGTGTTTTATGTGAACTCTTGCTCCTTGGTGAGGCCAAACATCATACTTTACCATCTTAAATTTTACACTGGTAAATTTTGTTAAATAAAAACCATCCACAAACCTTTAACTGAGGGCACATTATATTTTCTCTCAAGCCCCTCCTATGTGTCAGTTTATGTCTGCTCTCAGCTCGCTGCAAATTTGAAGTCAGAACAAGTCAGAAATACAATTTCTCACTTGTGTTTCTGTTGCTATGTCCTGTGGCCTAAGCCAAAATCCACATGAATATTAGAACAACATAAAATAGACAGTTTTCATTGGAGGGGATTCTTATTTTGCGTGAGCTCCAGTCATGGTGTATTTTACCACAAAGAGGTAAATTTCTTAGGCACAGCTGCATTTATGACCTGTGCATGGCACAAAGCATTATCGGACTGATCTGCTGGCTGAATCCGTTTGTTGCCTTGATGCTGAAAAACCTGCACATCAGTCGTTGGACAGTGTTCATGTGAACGGGAGAAAAGAAAAAGTGTCTATGCACATGCAGTGTGCCCCTCACAGACGAAGGACACTTTATGCATTTGGGTTCTTTTATATCAAGTTGTGCATATGTTTCAGTTCTCACTAAAGATCAGTTGTGTGGGCAACATGTCTGTGCAGGTGGCTGGTAGCTTACCTTCTTCTGTGATGTTCGCCTTTTTCTAACTTCTCTCAAAACTGTGTCAGTGTGGGGCGAACTGAATCTCATCTTGTTTCAGCATCCAACATCAACGTGAGGTTTTGATCTGGATTCATTTCTGTATCATCAGACTGTTCACCGGTGGCTCTTTACTTTTCACCATCCATCTCCTGTTTGGCTGAGACTAGAAAAGGTGAAGATTTTGGTGATCACTCATATTGACAGATAAATATCAGCTGCAAACTTCTCTTTTTAAATCACTCACAAGCAAAACCTCTGCTTTTATCTCCAAGCAGTGGGTGTCAGCAGTATTCCGTCATGTCGCTACATGTTCTGTCTGACTTGTGACCACCTAAAGGGTGTCACCTGACCACAGCACGTAGTGGTGTGATGAGCACCAGAGGGGGTTTTTTTCGTAGTTTTGTTGATGCCAACCAGAAAAGAATTACAACACCATCTTGTGTTGTACAATGATACCCTGAGCAGTGCAGTACACAGACATCCTTTACAAAGCATCATATAGAGTGATGGCCCCAATTTGATGTCATGGAAAAGGTATTTTATTATGCTTAAAGCTAAGCAAGGAAAAACAGGGAGAATGAATGAATACATTTGGATGCCTGTTTTTGTTGCTTCATGAATTTCCAAGTAATCGTTTGATATGTCTGGACTCTTTGGAAGCATCTTTTGCAGTTACACTTATTATCATCTAGAAATGAACTGTTGATGTGGGTCGTGCAAGCAAGTGCACGCAAATTACACCAAAACAAATCCAGTACCTGCATCCATTTACACATCAGCTAGTAGATACTAAATGTACCCATTGAAAACCACATTGTAAGTCATAAGTCCTCACCTCATCCAGGGGACCTGCTGATGATGTAGACAGTGTCAGCAAACAATCCAAAGGCATCAACACTCACAGACATCCTCAGTGTCTCATGTGAGCCAAGAAGGCGTACCTGCATCTTTACCTCCATTGCACCTGACAAGATTCAGAGTCTCGTCCTCCTCCATGTGCATGTTTTACAGAGGCGCCATCGATAGCATCTTGACCAGCTGTGTTGTGGTTTCATTTGGTACCTTCATTGCCAGAAAAAGTCTGCCAGACAATCAAGGAAACAGTAAAAATGGCTCAGAGGATCAGCTGATGACCTCTAAAACATCTTCACTCAGGGGTCTCCAGCCCCCCCCTGCCATGGACCTCTGCCAGTCTGTCGGTCATTCGGTGACAGGCTGCATGGAAAAGAATGAACAACTTACACCCTTTCCATTTCATTCATTTGCCGAGTCTGAATGATGCTTTACTGGATTCTCCCTCTTACATCCATCATCCATGTATGATTTGCGCTTCACACATGTCAAGACATTTGTCCTGGTCACGATACGCTTCACCAACAAAAATAAAGCAGCAAGTCAGCTAAATGAGTGGAAAGCAAACGTCTTTGGGTTTGGTTATGTTTTTGTAAGGATGGTGATAATAAAGTTTCATAGGAGACCACAATGGATTCACGTTTGTTTATAAAACCAGAGAAATAACCTATAGTTTTTATGCCAGATATGACATTTGTTGTAGTTATCTGCTCCACTTAAAAGGCCGGTCTGTGAAAACTACTGGCTAACGTTAAACCAGTCTGTGTAACAAAGACAGGTTGGGGACCACTGGCTTCATTGATGCACTACAGGTAAGTCCAGCCACTTTTCACACAGTCTCTACTGTCTGTTTCCATTGTGGAGATGATGGGGGGCGTCTCAGCCTAAACCAGCAGGATGAGGAAACACTTCATTCACCACGCTGTCAAGAGACTCAATTCCCTTCCTGCACTGCCTTCGCCTCACTCCCACTGCTGCTGCTGCTCACAAAATATCTCGACATGCTGACATCCTGCATTTTTCTTTTTCTTTCCTGCAAACAAACATTTTTTTATTTCCCCACATCCGACATGAGCTCCTCTTGAATTTTGGTAAACTGAGGGTCAGTCAATGGAGATAATTCCTTCATTTCCTGCAACATGAGGCCAGGCATCGCCATGCATACACTGAAACAGCTTTGGTCAGTGAGAGACAAAAAGTCCCGTCACAGACGTGCTCCGGCTGATGTTGAAATGAAAAGGCCAATCATGGTACTGCACAAGGTGTGATGGACCAAAGGCCTCAGGCTACCTCATGAAGTCTGCTGCTGACCCTTTGGCAGAGACATGCTACGAATAGAGATGCTGACCCTCACCATAGTATTGCATGTTGACATGCAGGTGTAGAGAATATATGATTTTTCTTAGCTCAGTTAGCTTTTTGAAAAAGGCGAATTCGCTTCCATAACGAACGCTTCTAACAGAGAAAGGACAGACCAGAATATCTGTTCACGTTTCACTAAATTTGTGTCACTTTTACAATAGTACAAATTAAGTTTTTGCCTCCTACACTGTAACAAATGATCGCACCGATAGACTGAGCTGCACACTTGCTACTGTGTGATGCTGCCTAGTGAGTCCAACACTGAATAAAACTCATGTAATTACAGCACTGTTGCTCTTTCGACAATTCTGTGACTTCATACAAAATTTATAAGGGATTTCTCAGGTCCTTGCTGGTGTGGCCTCACTGCTTCTCTCAGTTGAATTCCTTTGGTAACCAAATAGGATCAAATTGTTTTTTCACCTAAGCTGTAAAGTGTGAAAATCTCGGCTGCCTCGCGCTGTGAATTTCTTGCTCCTCTGCAGAGCTTAATGTTGCTGGATCAGTGCACTTTTCACCACCAGTTTAGCTCGACATCTGAATATTTTTAGCCTGAAACGCGCTCCGTGTCACGGGGAGGACAGAGGAAAACAAACAGGAGAGTCCCGTTGTCAAAGGGGAGACAGGATGTATCTTCTTTCCACCTTCAAAGACCTGAGGATAAACATGGGACCATGTGACGGCGAAGAAATCTGTTGGTGGTCCAATGCAGTGCACCGCTGCATGTGCATACACAAATGGACACCCCCTCCCCACCACCTCCTCCTCCAAAAAAGAAAAAAACACTTACAAAAACCTCCCCGACCTTTTTCTAATTGGACTGAGAGTGAGGAGAGAGAATGGGTTTGGTGGCTTTGGAGAATGAAGAGGGGATAGGAGGGGCAAATGTAACCCCCCAAATTTTGTTCGGAAAGACTCAGTGGGGAGGATTGGTTTCTTTGGCTCTTCTCACAAAAGAGCCACAGTTTTTCTCTTATCGCTGCACAGCTGTTCTATTTCTACTGCGATCACTCTCAGAGAAAGAGGCGCGAAACTCTGAGAACACGACAAACAAGCTCAAATTCTGCGAGTAGTTTGTTTTTTTTGCAAATTGCTGCGTTGTCCTGGCATCCAAGTTTGTAGCGCATGTACGTAGATTCCATTTTATAACTGGGTTTTTTTGGGGCAAAATCAACTCTTCGTCTGAGAAAGATGAGTCACCATCGGTTTGAGGTGTCACTGTTTTTTTGTGACGCTGTCTCCCAACTCACCCGCTGTCCATCCTGGAAGTCCATTGCGGAGCCAGAGCTTGAAGAAATGCCTTTGAACACATGTGGAAGGAAGGTTCTGTCAAAGCTTCATATACCAACCACAAGTCACCATTTGGTGACTATTATTTCATTTCTTCATTTTAAACTAATGCAAAAAGAAGATGGCGAAAAAAGGGGAAAAAAATCCTGAATATTGTGATATAAAATAAACAAATCTAAAACACTTTCCACTCGATCAGCTTGTTCCTAATCCAAAAGAGAAATTGTAGGCAGTTCAGGGGAGCAAACTATTATTGCAATCACTTCCTATATTCTTTCTTCAAAGGGGAACCCTATACACTCCATCACTGTCTGGTGATCAATAAATAACCTGTCTGATGATGTGAAGGACTCGGAGTGTCAGCTGGATTTGGCTCTTGTCTGTAAATTTACAGAAATGTCATAATAAGAATAGGGATTTCCAGTTTAACAACAATTCTTGATGAAATTTACAAATTCTCCCTCATCCCCCCCTTTTTTTGCAACAAACTTCAAGGTTGTATTATACTGTGCAAAGTTTTTAAAAAAGCCTATTCGGCATTTTTAAATGTACAAATGTATATATGAGCAGTTTTTTCTTTGTATGAAAGTTTAATTAAACATAAACTGAGCAGTAAATTACTCCGTTGGAGTGTGATTGCTTGTCCACAGTAGCAGGTGGATTATCCAAAGTTTGCAGTGAGCTTTTATTAAAACTAAATCAGCTTGATATTAGTTCATTTACTGGAGTTCAAATTTCTCCTTATTTTATTTGGTTGTGTTTCCTTTTTTCCTGATGAGACTTGCTTAATAAACAACCAATAACAGAAACATTAGAAATAATTACAAACAGCTCGTTGAAGAGCAGTTGGCCAGCTTTCAGGATTTGTAGCCTCAGAGCTTCGTTTGCATTTCTTTCGTTACTTTGTTTAGCATATGTTCCAGGTTCCCTGCAGAGCTCCCAGTAATTTGCTGATGTCGGGTCATTGGATCATAAGTTACTACGGACAGTCTAAATGTATTTTCAAGTTTGTCAGACACTTGAGCAGCCCCCTTTTCCCAAAGCCTCTCAGACACGGTGTTGGGCCATCGTTAAAGCGCCAGTTTGGACCAGCAGAAGGTTAAAAAAAAGGGTCCCGGTTCAGTGCAACACAGCCTCGTCTGTTTTCGCTGGTTTGGCTTTTGTGATGTGTTTGTATTGTTGCGTCAGTGTTGTTTCCCTCTACTGAAAGCACAAGTGGGACTGAAATCAGCATGTGGCATTAAGATAAACATCAGGCCGGTGTGAAAGGGGTGCAACAGTCATGAAATTTATCATAACTTGATTCAGAATAGCCACACGGAGTAAGGAAAAAAAATGGAAAAAAACACACTCGTCTTTGTCCGTAGCCATATACATAATATATATGCACATTTGAACCACATTTCACAAAATTCAAGATATTTCACGACAACAGCACCAAAGAGCTGAAACGCTTGAAGCGACTCTTCAACCGCTCCACCACATTCATTCATTCATTATTTTCCAAATATATTGATAGTCTATTAGTTACAGAAGTAAATAATTTATGATAAAATAACAATTTTAAGTTACATTTCCCAGTTCCAGGATTTTTATACTACAATAATCCCATTCAGTCTCCACATTGGTGAGTCTGCCTTCACTTTTTCTTGAACGCTGTAAAGGTAGAAATTTTTGCACGAGAACTGTCAGTATATTGCCGTATTGACTGAAGAAACTTGGAGTTTTCGACGTCATGTCGAAAAGCCTTTTTTTTCCCTTTAGTGACTCTTGCCTGCTTCTTAACTCCTGCACAGAATAGAAGCTGTACATTAAAACTCGGAGAACTCACAGTGGTATTAAAATCACACACAAAACAAACAAACAAACAAAAAAACGAAAAAGAAAACTGACAAAAAGAAAAATAAGAAACATCAGGTACTGCATCTTGAAGACATAAATGCCACAAAGCGAAGGTTTGTTGTAAAAAGTGAAAATCCTCCAAGCAGAGAGGAATGACGCTGATCAGATCAACCATCATATTGTTTGACAACACCTTCTTCTGGTCAGCCTTGGGCCAACCCAGACTGGTTACAAAACATTTACAAAGATCTTTCAATGGGGGGGTGGGGGTGGGGGGTTGGTAGTGAGGCAGAAGCAGCTTGCATTCACACGTAAAATGCACAGGGTTCGGCACTCACGTTGGTTCTGCGCTCACCTTGGAACAGAGGTACTGTCTTCCCTTCATCAGCCCCTCACCGGCACGCCGGCCTGCCTGATCACCCAAAAACCATCTGAGGTCTCAACACACTCTGTTAAAAAACTACTCTCCCTACTCACTGCAGAGACATGCACTTAGCCAACACGAAGAACAAAACAGTTCAGAAAACATCACATTACATTTCTTCTCACCTGTGCTAGGCTTCTTGCTACACACTACTTATAACTTCCCTGGCAGCGGTAGACTGTTCTGGTTCATAGCAGCTGTGTTCCCCAGGCACCTGTGTGGATACGTGGTTTTGGCTAATCATTGGGCCTAAATGGGCTTTGTGTTGCAGTGAACTATTTGAACAGAAAGCCTGAAAGATCCGCCAATGTCTTTCACAGCGTCTGTCTTTCAAATCCCCTGTGAGAAAACCCCGTTTGAACAGTTGAAGCAATCATTGACCAACACCTTGTCTCTTGTAGTGGAGCTTGTTTTGGTCTTTTTTTTATATACCCAGGAAAAGGCATCAAATGTGCAACTTGAATAAATGAACTGCTACACAACGTGAGATGGACAGATGGAATAGACAGGAGCAAAAAACCAAAAAGAGACAGTAAATTTTCCACGAAAAGACGATCCCCCTCCAGAGTGCGCAGAGCATCATTCCACTATTTTCTTGTCCATGGATTCTTTGCCATTGTTCCGAGAGTATGGCTCAAATGCAGACGAGCTCAGGTACCGCGCCGAAAGTTCCTGCAGATTCCCAGCCATCGTGCCCGCCATGGAGAGGGGGTTGGAGGAAATGCGGGTGGCGACGCCACTCAGTAAAGAGGGCATGGGGAAGCTAAAGAGGCCGTGAGCCGGTGAGCTCTGCAGGCTTGCTACCGTCCCCGAGCTGGTAACTGCGGGAAGTGGCGGGCTGCCACCTGCCGTGCCCGTGCTGGTGCTGCTGCTACTACTGCTGTTACTGACCATGGCCATGGCGGGAGGGCGCAGAGCCGAGCCCAGGGTGCTGCTGCCACAGTGGGGCAAGAGACCCGGCAGGCCTGGGGGCGTGAGGAGCCGTCCCTGCTCCAGCAGTCTGAGCACGCTACAAGTCGCCGCTGTTTCTGAAACCACCGAGCGCAGCTCCGAGTCCTTCCCCTGGTCTTTCTTCTGTTTCGTTCGACGGTTCTGGAACCATACTTTAACCTGCAGAGACAAACACAGAGAAAAAATGCTGATGCACTATTCACCTGCAATGCATTAGCACACGTACATGAAGAAAAGTTACAACATACAATATTGTCGCCAAGAGATTTGCTGTGATCGTCGAGGCAACAAGCTTCCTTTAATGTCTTTACTCTGAGACAATTTTTCTGACAAAAAGTGTTTACAGGTCAGGATTGTTGCTTCTACACAGAGCATTCTGTTGGAAAACTGACAGCACAAAACTACCTCGTTTCCCACCCACTCATTACATCGCCTGTGTTGTTGCGCGGACAGGCACACACGCACACACACACAAAAGGTACGCACGCATGCATGCAGAGTTTAGGGTAAGTGCTAAATAACGTTTAGCAAATTTAAATTCAAAACCTCTCATAACTCAGCCAAGATAACGTTCATTTAAATAAGTACATTTAGCCAAGGATTTAAAAATGTGGTTGTTTAAATGTACGGGTTGGGTTGTTTGTCTTGATTCGGATCCTGAGTGCAGCCTGAAAGGGTCCCAATATGCAGAGATTCACCCAATCTGGCAGGAGAGGGCCTTGAGCGTGACAGCAGGCAGGAAGCCGGCCTTTCACACATGGACCATATGGTAACGCTAGCACTCTTGCACAAATTGAAATAGAGTCGTACGCACGCACGCATGCACGCACATGTCTGAAAACCCTGTGAGCTGGTGACAAACTGGGTTAAAAAAATTCATCTGTAGAATCAATTAATTATATTTCTTATTAAAAATGATTAGGTCACATGTGTCACACATTTGCCAGGCACTGCTGGTTTAATCACATTTGCAGAAAGACCAACACAAAAAAAATTACAAAGAAGCTTTGTACCCCTTGTTTAGTGATACACAGAAGGGCCCGAGAAGAAGCCTGTGTATGTGGTACATCGCATTTAACTGAATGAATTTGGAATTAACCTGTGTTGAAATGAAACATAATGTTGAGCATTTTGATCACAAGAAGGAAATGTGGCGCTATCATGAAAAGGACCCAGACCGGCTTGATGTCTCCCTCCTGTCGCGCTGCAGTCAGCTGAGTGTGGGGACACTGTCTGCGCTGCTGAATGGCTTTGGTTTATACAGCAGGCCAAAACTTGTAAACAAAACCGAGCCCGCCGACTGATAGCTCGCCCTGCTAGCAACTGAGTGGAAGCGGGCGGTGGCTGAACTGAGTCAGGCTGTAGGTGCCGCGAGGTGTATCGCCGGCCGTGTCCTTCAGCCTAAGCATCTGGAGCTGCCATGTTAAAGGTTCCCTAAGGACACGCATATGAAACCTACAGTTTGAGAGCGAGGTTGTTTTGTTTACTTCCTGAGAGGTGTGAGGCTCGTGGCCTTCTGGTGACACTTCACTGAACTGTTGGGGCTGCCTCCATCCGTGCTTCTTCACACTGCCGATCACGTGACCTCGACAGAGCATTGCTATGTCAGACTTCTGCACAGCGTGGGCGACAGGTCGATTGAAGCATGATTTTTAAAAAGGAAGAAACAAAATCGTAAGTCCCACAAAAATGTTTTCCCTAATTTATAACACAAATAAACCAATGTGAGAAAATACGTTTTTTTTTTTTTTAAAAATCATTGTAAATCTGATATAATATGGACTCGCGCCCCATCCAGGGCTGGCTGGGTAGCACCCTGAGTGACCCCTCAGTGGGATGAGACTGTAAGCGTCTAGAGAATGAGTGCGTGAGATTTGTTTGATCTATTTGTGATGATATATTTATTATCATATCATATTTATTTATTTTGTTCTCAATAACTGGGAACTGAAAGCCTGACATCGTCCCAAAGAGCCCTTATTTTTTTCTCCCAGCTATTTTCTACCCATGAATGATGGACAACAGTGGAAGAAAAAAAAACCTATGAGGGGGGAGGCTGGAGCTCTTTGACTCCCCCAAACCCCGCCTCACCCCTACAATACATAAATTATGTCACAAATTATAAACCTATTTCACCAATTTATCTGATTGTTTTGGGCATTGTGTGATATAAAATAAAAACATGGCAGGTTGCAAATAAATCAAAGTTAATTAAAGGAAATTGTTTGGGGTTATTTTTGGACCACAGGACGACAGAAAGAATGCATCTCCTACGTACATATTCCATTAAACTCAGTCCTGCAAAATAGTAGATTAGCAATGAAGCCAAGACAGCTTTTTGATAAATTCTCGTCTTTTGGCTCTTCTGCATGCACAGAAAAAAAACACACGAACCAATTAGCAGTAAGCGCTCAGCTCCGTCCTGCTGCTCATCCAATCACGAGAGAACATTTTCCCCATCGCTTCAGTCGTTGGTTTTAACCACACAGGCCACCAGCTACCATTTCAAACTCAGACAAGACACCCAGCTGCTCCATGTAATATTTCCCGTGTCCAAAGTAAAAGATGCCGGAGAAGGAAGAATGTTGGTCGGGAAAGGGCGGGCAACATGAGGTGGCTGGTACCTCAAAAAGATGCCACGTTACGGTGTGCGCCCTGCAAATGGCGGCCAAATCCCTTCATGCTGCAACGTCTTGTGAAGCAGAGATTACTACAGAATATTTTCACTATGCGGCCAGCAAACGGGAGAGAAAATTCAGGTTGTGTTCCAGCTCAGCCAAGTAAAGCTTCACATTTCGCTGTAGGAAATCATTCCCATCTTTTAATTGCCAAGTTGTATTCAAACAATATTTATCAGAAAGCCCAAATAGAAAACCTTCAGGGTTTGTCAGATTCACAAAGCTGTTGGGCGTCAAATAGTTATGCAAGAAAGCCAAGAGCGCTTACTCCCGCAGCCCCGTTCAAAGCCGCCACGAATGAACACCAGGGATCGGGCCGTTCAGCACACAAACGACCGCACAGCAGCTGAAACCTCCAGCGGAGTGCCGAGATTCCCCGGAACCCATGTGACACGAGCTGACCGGGTGACCTGCTGTGGAATCCGGCATAAAACATTCAGCACAAAAAAACTCACTTTGTCTGTGCTAAATGCCGCGTGACCCACAGTTGACCCTGCATGTGTGACACCGTAGGGAAGGTCTGCGGTTTCTCTACCGGCAGCTCTCATTACGGTTGAAAACAATAATGCACAAAGCCCAGCCTGTTTCGGTCAAACATGAAATTCACTAACGAACCTGCCAATTACTTTCTGACGATCACTGAGGCCGGCTCAGCTTCCTTTGACATCATTTTTGAAAGGAAAAAAAATAAAGCCAAATAACACAAAACCAATATTTTCAGCTTTGAAGTTCAGCTACATAGAAATACTCAGATCTCCACAAATTAAACATGTCAAACATAAATAAAAAAACGAATCTTATCATGGAAAAATATTCTGTCTTTTGTGTGGGAAGAAATTTTTTCTAAGAAAGCATGATGGAACAGAAGTATCTGAAGGCTTTGTTGTATTTGGTAAAAAAAAAAAAAAAAAAAAACCATACAAAGGAAATGGATTTATCCCAACCCGATCACTGATTTTACTCAGAAATCTGTTGAATCTCCTCCAGTGCAAGTGCGCACGTGTGTGTGTGTGTGTGTGTGTGTGTGTGTGTGTGTGTGTGTGTGTGTGTGTGCGCGCGCGCACGTGCACACGTGTACCTGGGTCTCAGACAGATTGAGTTGGCGCGCCAGCTCCGTACGCTCCCTGCCGACCACATACTGGCACCTCTGAAACTCCATTTCTAACCGGTAGAGCTGCTCTGCGGTGAAGGAGGTGCGCGTCCTCTTCGGCCGGTCCAAATCCAAACCCTTGGGCAGGATGATCTCCCGAATCGAGCCTTTCGCGTCTACAACAATGGCGGAGAAATTTGAGTTAACAGCATGTGGGGAAAAGCAGGCTAAATAAGCTTTAACACTATCGTTAGTAGCAGCAGCAACAGGAGCAGTCGTTTGGGAGCAGCAAAAGGTAGTTCATGGGAAATCAAATGTAAGCCCAATAAATAGAAATAATTCATCTGGAAAAAGTTTTTTTCAAATGTAATGAATAAAACAAGATCAAATGAGAAAAAACAAGAAAAGTGATGAAATTATAGTGAGGATATTTTTCGGGTGATCCAGGAAAATCGCAACAATGTGTGTTTTCACTATGAGTCCATAGAAGGGTAACCAGCGCCTGCTTCACGGGAAACTTTGTAATACCAGTGCTGTTAATACATTTACCAGCCTGTCTCAAATAGGTAAATAACGTAGAAGCTGTTGCAGTGGGGTAAAAAAAATACTTAATGAAATGAATCCCTCAATATTCCTTATTTCTAAGTGAAACCATAGCACTGGTTCCGAAGGCTGCTGTGAGACTAAAAAAAAACAGGCTGGTTCCTGCTTTGTATGTTCAAAGCTCCTCTGTTTTAATACGTCCTGTGGAGCCATTCTGTTTAGATCACAGCTATTGGTTTGTCCTCATATGCTCACTGCTGGGCAGCACAGGAGGAAAGTTTGTCTCTTATAAAATAAAGATTTCTCAACATTCACATCGGGAAGACAGCTCGAATACAAATTGTACAGACATCTGGGAGAACATTTTAATTCTCCTCAGGTTTGTACATAGAGTTTTCAGATTTATTCACCATATTAACATCAGGTTATGTTAAAAAAAAAAATGTTCTGAACCCTGTGCACAAAAAAGCTCCTTGTTCACCGTGTTAAAACTACATTTCTACCATGAAGAGAAGCTGTCAGTTTCTCCTTTGGTGTTTTTTTTTTGTTTTTTTTTAATTTAATGAATTCATATTATTCAATACAAAATCTAGGAATCATTTCATGCACATTTATTTACTCTGGCTCCTACATGGATGTTTTGCATTTAAAGACGATTAGAGATAATTCTAAAGTGCGAGAACAACAAAAAAAATCACAGACTATGCATACAATAAAAACTCTTTTTTTCATTGTATATCCAGTTTTATTTTTATAATGGAAGTGACAAAAAAATATGTGAGGGTCTAAAATATTTTTGCTACTGCTTTAAATGTTATATTTTAACATAGTCCAGTGTTAATTAAATCTGTGCCTGTTGGATGCTGCCTACTTGGTTAAGTAACCTCACTCAGAAACCTGTATATTACAAAGGATCACAGCAGATCGTCTGAAGAAACAAACTTCTGGGATTCTAAAATTTGGAAACTACTTTTTGAGGAACAGAAAAAAAAAATTGCATTACTTCAAGCAGCAAGAATAGAGGAAAGCTTACCTCGAACGAGTATCCTCCGGCAGTAGTCCGGGTCCCCTGCACTCCCTCTGTTCTTGTCGCAGTTTTCCACTGTCCCAGATGGAGAGAATGAGTCCTGCTGCTCCTTAAGGAAGCTTTTGGACAAGCTACCCTGGGAGTCCTTCCCATCCTTCCCCTCCTTCAGTCCATTCTTCAGCACCATCCCTTCCGTCTCTTGGCTGTACCTGACCTCCATGCTCAGTTTATCCTCTCAGACTTGCACCCTGTCCGCCTCTCTTTCTCTTTGTCAGGAGAAAAAAAGGAGATTACGGAGAACGAGACGCAGCGGATCGTCTGGACAGTGTGGGTTTTAGTTTCAAAACAGCACCTTTTAGCTGTGCAGAGTCAGCTACCTAATGTTTGGTGAAATACTCCCCTCGCCAGACCAAGGAGCCCTATTATCACTGACCAAAGTCCCTTGCCCAATGATCATGGACTTCACAGTGAAACTCAACAGTAATTCAATGCCCCCCTTTCCTTGTTACACAGACATCAGGCTGATAGATGATCTCCAAACAATCAGAGCCATGGATGCACGCTCGCTTTTTCAATTGATTACAATAATTTGGCTGCCTCCACATTTGCGTAACCTCATGAATACACTAAATTGTTTGGGGGAAATAGATTAGGTCTTGATAGAGGGGTTAGCTTGTCCCGTCCCCCTCAGTTTGCCTGCTCTCAGCCCAGTGAATCAAGACAAATGATTGGTCTTGTCTCCAAACCAAGCCTCCCCGAATGCACACAATCACAGAGGTACGGCTCTTCCAGACCGAAAAAAAGTTCCTGGTGGCTTCATTCTTCTGCGGGCAGGGTGCAGCCAGACATTTTCCCCCAGGGTTTTCTCAGTGCACTTGATTATTGCAGCATGTCAGTGAACTTTGATCCAGTTTTTTCCCTTCGGGTTTCTCGCCAATCACCGGAATTCTGCAGTGAGCAGATCTCACCGCTAAGCTATTGTAGACAAGAGACACTGGGAGAGAACCAGAGAGAGGGAGAGAGTAACAGAGAGAGCGGGTGAGAGAGAGAGAGCGAGCGAGAGATGGAGACGGAGACAGGTGAAAAGGATAACCAACAAATCCACATCCAGCAAAACGAATACAGTCAATAACAGCGCAGCCACGGCAAGCACTGCGACAACACCGTGCCTCTTTTATCTGCGTCTGCCATTAAGTGTCTCTCGTCGTCCTGCATTCAGTCAAAAACAAACGCGGAGCAAGTCGGCAAGGTCCCGGCCACCATCCTTAGTATTCAAATGATCGTACCCCTGAAGCCATCTTGAGCTCCCACAATCTTAACCTGTGCATATGAAAAAGAAAAAAAAGGGGGGGGGAACAAAACTTGTCAGCAGTGCTTAGGCTGCCTCCACTCTCTCACACACATGCACACCCCTGGAATGGCCCCTGTCTCTCTCATCTGTTCGCCTTCCAGCCCACTACCCACCCACCCAACCACCAACTCTTAGCTATTTTCATTGTCAGTGCAACAATATCTCTGAACACAGCAGTGGCCAGTAATCCAATAAGACCATTGATTAGGCCACAATGATTCAATTCAAACCAGTGGCTTGGTTGAAGGAACATTCTCTAGCCCTTCTTGTCACCTTAGCTGGCCAAAAGCCTTCTTCAAGCTGCCCCCTCCCTGAGTGCCATTCATGGCTTTATGGGAAACAGAGAAAAAGGAGTGAAAGATGGCAATTATCTAATTGGACTATTAACAAACAATTCTGCGAGTGTGGCTGCCCGGCAGCAGTCTTGGGGTGGGTTTAAGGGCTGCATGTTGGACTAACTTTATTCACTCAGTGTTTGGGGGCTGCTGCTCTGAGTGGGTAAGATCCATTGTCTGGGAAAGGTGAAAAGGAGGCTAAAAAGGGAGCGGCAAAAGGGAACCTGGGCTTCGCAAGCTGTGGCGCAGAGCTCCAGCCTGGGAAAAGGGAGGAATGGATGGAGGACACATTTTGGCCTCTCAGCCACATACAATGGTTGCAGAAAATAAAAGACAAACGTCTTCAATGTCTCATTCCCCCCCACACAAGCCCCCACATTTAGTGCACAAGGCCTGGGACAAAAAGAAAGACACACACACACACACACACACACACACACACACACACACACACACACACACACACACACACACACACAC
>JASSRZ010000014.1:18876808-18901455 GCA_032164315.1 Malacoctenus gilli
CACACACACACACACACACACACACACACACACACACACACACACACACACACACACACACACACACACACAGCATGCAAGTAGTCCATATATTTTAGGGGTAGATCAGAGGGTAAAACATTAATAGCTTTTTTCAACTTGAAACAAAGCATGGATTGAAAGCTTTATTTCACAATTCAAGTGTCACTTTTCCAAATAACAATTATAATTTTTTTTTCATTTTTCTTCATTTTTTTTTGAAATGGTAACGGGCATCATTCAAGTAATAATTTTCAGTCAGACTCGTTATAAGCAATTGCAATAAGCTAAGAAACTAAATCACCACAATATTTCAACCAAGTTGTTTTTTTTCCCTTTTTTCTCTGCTCACAGGGTATGGAGAGATCTATCCAGTTACCCTCCCAGGGAAGGTGGTGTGTGTCCTGTACGCCATGGTGGGCATCCCCCTCATGCTTCTGGTCATCCTTGACGTAGGAGACTTTCTCGCAATCGTGATGTCTCGTGCCTACATACGCGTTCATGCACTTTTCAAGAAGCTGCGTGCCTACACCTGGTCACCACGGAAGGCCCAGCAAAGGGCATCAAACTCAAGCCACCGGACCCTGGAGGATGGAACCTATGTCTTCAGCCATGACATGGTGATCCACGAGCCACTGGACATCCGTCAGGTGCTGCACAGCCAAGCAGATGTACGTCACAAGTCCATCCACCTTCAAAACAACAAGGAAATATTTGAGAAAATTCTTGCAAGGGAAAATTTTGTGAGAAAAGGCCCACTGCTTCGGACTATATCTTGCCCAGAGCTTGACCAACTACCCCCCCCACCCAAAGGATATGCCATCTGGGACTTCACAGGGTTGGGTGACGGGATGGAAATGCTGGATGTCCCCTTCGTGCTGATTCTTTTCATTGTGTTTGCCTATATTTGCTTTGGTGGCTTAATTTTGCCATTGTGGGAAACTGAGTTTTACGACTTTGATCCGTATTACTTCTGCTTCATCACACTCACCACCATAGGCTTTGGTGACATCGTACCCAATCACCCAAATTACTTCATGATCACCTCACTCTTCATCATCGTGGGGATGGCCATCATGTCCATGGCTTTCAAACTGAGCCAGACACGGATTGTTAGTTGTTACCGCCAGTGCATCAAATTCATCAGCAGAGGGAATGTGGAGACTTTCAAAAGTGAAGTGTACAACTGAGCCCTCAGGCAGCCCTCTGCCTGTAGTTTGAGAGTCCTTCATGTGCAGATGACTGGCTTCAACAGAAGCCGACAAGGACTTGCTTGTGGTTGTCCAGTCACTCCTGTCGCTGCTTGTTTGGTTTTGAAGCATGAGCGAAACAAAAATTGTGTATCTGCCAAAGAAGTTCACACTAAGGAAAGCTAGTATTACTGATCAAATCTAAGAAAGATCAATTATGCATTTCCAAATACTGTATTGAGCCCAAGAGGTTATCAACAACTCGCACCATATTAGTTACCACTGTTAAGACCATTGCTTCTGTTGTCGTCACATATGGTTCTGAACTATTATTAAGACTGAATTAACCTGTATTATCAACATAATAATCAGACTTTGTATTGCTGAAGGTGGAGCTTCAGGTTTGACAGCATTTGTAAGTTGTTCGAAAGGAAAAATGAAATGTATATAGTTAGTTATGCTCTACCATGTTGAAGTCACACTTTTGCATGATTTTATAGTCTAAATATGCTGCACTCGCTGAGAACGTCAGATACGATATTT
Organism: Malacoctenus gilli; assembly: GCA_032164315.1. Lineage (NCBI taxonomy): Eukaryota > Metazoa > Chordata > Actinopteri > Blenniiformes > Labrisomidae > Malacoctenus > Malacoctenus gilli. The sequence continues at coordinate 18,878,560 of JASSRZ010000014.1, forward strand.
TAGTCAAAAGAAAGTTGAAAAATTATGTGATTTTTAGTTGGTTTTTGGTTTTTTTACAACAAAGCACAATTTTAACACGAAATAAATTAACCTGAAAGCAGCTCTTTGTATATTCCTGGGTGAGTGAGAGACAACAAATCAAGCAATGCTGAGAGTTGTGCTGACCCTAAGAACTGTGGACTCATGTCAGGATATTTTTGAAAGGATCTAACTAAGTTTGCTGCCCATCATGAGCATAAAGCCAGGCATAGGGTGACTGCTCCAACAGCTGGTGGGAGAGGGAAGGGGGAGGGGTGGTGTCGTTTCGGCCTACAATTCTCCAGTCTGGCAGGCAACCTAGAAGAGTATTCAACTGAGCTAAGATGGATGCGGGCTTGGCTTTTAAAGAGCCAACAGAGAACACCTTTGAGGTGTTTATTGAACCAACGTGTTGGTTTGCTACACAGTTTCATTAATGTACTGAGAGTCAAAGTGGTTCATTGTGTATCTGGAAATAAAGAATTTCAGCACAGGTTCGTCGGCATGAAAATGCTGGAGGTGCTAACATGGAAGATGGGAATTCGGGACTTGCCAGTTGGTCTGTCATGTGCTAGCTGTGATGATGATGATGATGATGATGATGATGATGATGATGATGATGATGATGATGATGATGATGATGATGATGATTATCAGGATGAACGTCATTTGCACGGGGGGAAGATCTGGAGGGAGACATGGGCACTGGTTGGACAGAGGAGTTGCAATCAAGAAGGAAGCGTTTAAGGCTGTGCCCTTCCTGACATGTGCAGAAGGCACCTCTCCACCTCCAAGGTTGCCCATCTGTAGTGCTGTATTGTGGGGTGAGGTAGCTGGATGGTCTTCTGATTTTTTGTGCTGCCTGGGGTGTACAAGGGTCGGGCTGGCCAGGGTCCTTTAGGTAGCTGTGCAGAATGGGTGCCACCTCCCCTCATACTCCATGTTCTTCTGTGAGACATGGTCACTCCCTGTACCCCCTGGTGGCCACTGAGACTTCACTCAATGTTCCTGAGACTTGAGTCACTTGACTCAATGCTAACTCATCTTCTGCAGGTCACATGGGCTGGGCCCACACTCACCAGCCTCTTAAGAACACTCTATGATTATACTGGCTCATTTCATTACATAAATGGTGATCCAAAAGGTTCATATATCTGCAAACAAAGGAATACAGTGGCAGGGTTGGTGATGTGTTTTCACATGGTGAGTAAGGCCAGGCTGCCTACAGCAGGGATGGCCTCTCTCTAAAACATATGTGTTGGAGGTCATATGAGGCTGTTTTCCTTCCCTGGCCTCAGTCAGGATGGAGGTTGGGTTGGACTTATTCTGACCCTATTTTTGGATACTAATTGTGGCCTCAACTGGAGCCAAGCGACTTCATTTGCATCATATCCTGCCGTGACATTGCAAGTCTCCATTGGTGTAAGGGTGCTGGAAGTAAGGAAAGAAAAAAAACAGTCGCAGGGTATAAATATGCTTCTGGGGGCTAAGGCTGCACCAATCCATTTATTCAGTGTTTTTTGCCTAAAAGTCAGTGGAATTAACCTCCCAGACCTGAGCGCTTTCATGAGAGTGAGCACCGGCATCTCCCGATGTTGTTATCTTGTGTTGATTCACTTTAAACCAGCTCACATAGGGAAGACTTCACATGTATGTGGCCCACTTCCAATGAATGCAAACCTTTAAGTGTATTTTCTTCCTGCAGTAACTTTGGGATGCACTTGGACATCTCTGCATCCATTTGTCAGCAGAATGCAGACCTGCTTAACTTTGACAGCCTTCTCTGGGTTATGATGAGAGTTTTCCAGACTGAGGGGGCGACATCCTGGCCCAGAGCTGGCCAAAGGCATAAGCAAACTAAGCACCGGCCTCTGGCCCTATGGCCACTAGGGGGCCCCCAAGAGCAATAAAAACAAAATGAAAAGTCAGTTAGTTTTTCCTTGGAAAAATGTTGATATCTATCTAAAAACAAAATGAAAAGTAATTTGTTTTTTTCCAAGTAAAAATACTGATATTTATCTTAGGCTGCACAGCCCGGATAAAGGAGGAGGGTTGGCACATCTTCATTTGTATTTCTAAATCTATTTAGGGTGTTTTTTCACTACTTTTTGTCTCTTCCACAACAATGTCCTCTTTCCTTGCGTCAGTTACATGGAGCATGTGGTGAACTATGCAAACTGGACAATGACGTCATTTAGCGACTTTTGGCAACTTTGAGACCAGCCAATAGCCACTTTCCTCACAGAGGAGTTGGCCACACTGCTCTCAAATCACCTCACCAGTTTCCTGCTGCTTCTATGAGAGCAGACTTGCCACAAACTGTTGGTGAAGCACCAAAGTGACAAATTACCGAAACACGAACGAAGCTCTAAAACAAGTTCAGGAAGGACTACTATCAGATCCACTGCTGAAGATGTTCATTCATTCAATCTTGTCGCTCGCTCTTATTGAATCAGCTGTCACACTTTCTCCAAGGCTGTGGCTGTTAGCTCTGCGCTGATCACTGGTCATCAGACGATTAAGTTTCATCAATCCAATTTTGCCCACTTTCACAGACTGAATGCAAAATACAAGACGACAAGTGTGTCCTCCTCTGTGAGCCAAGTGTGGACTTCACTGCATACCACAAAAGAAACAGATGGTGAGCCTTCCGTTCATGGGTGTCTCATCGATTTTAGCTCATCACACCTCAGAGGGTCGGAACAACAGATTTTCCCCCCATGTTGGTCTTCTCCAGCCTGGCGCTGTCACAGCACCTCCTGCTGTATTCAAATCCACTGTGACACTGCCTCTGTTTATTTGTTGTCGTTAGCAACCAGCTGCTTCCTCGTCAACCCTGAAATCCCCAGCAGCTCTGAAGAGTGATCTCTCTGTGAAGCCCTGCAGTTGACCGCCCCTGAAAGGCATGCAGCCCTCGATCTCCTCTGCTGGCTTTCAATGGTGAAGGCCTAATTTTTCGCAACTCCTGTGCTTCCCCTATCTTCTGTCACTGGTATGGACAGCTCAGTGAGCACCACCTGCTCACACATTTCAGAATAATATTTCAGGACATGACCTTCCTTTTCCCTGTGGCTATTCTCACTGCGTCACGCAGTGCAGCTTTATTTCAGGAGGAGCAATCCAGACCAAGGCTGCCTTTGGCTACAGACCAGACAACATCTACATGACGGAGCTGCCTTTGTGCCATTCTCTATGCTGGCCGACCATTAATGGCTCCTCTGAATGACTGCAGTTGTAGTTAAGCACACAGACAGTTGAATTCAATTTTTCAACTGATAAATTCAGTGTCTGAAAATTGAGTTGAGGCCATTGTTTGGACCATGGAAATTGTCCTGTTTTCTCAACTGTGAAATTAATGCAGAGTTATATCACAATTGTAACCTTAGAGCATGAGTGGTTGGGACAAAATGGGACCTTGAAAGAGATAATCAAGGCATCACCACAACAAACTTGCAGGTCTCAGCGTACAGCCTTCTTTCACCAAAGCACTACAGCAGCCACTGCGCTCACATCCAAAGAGAAGTTGCTTTAGCTATAGGCACACAGGTTTATCACAGATGCCACTTGTGCTTGAACCGCTGCCTGAGTAAGATGGAGCTGCGTGCAGCAGCAGCGCTTCCTCAGTGCCGACGTCAGATGACATGTCCATGACCTGAATGCTCCTCATGTCTCGGATAAAAAATATGCTGAGGATCTTGTGGGGCTTCATAAACATTTGAAAAACAGTCATAAGGGGGCAGTGTGTTGAAAGAAACAAAACTGTCTTTGCCTTTTGCCCTTGAACCACATAGTGGAGAGTAGCACCGCACCCAATGAGGAGAAAAGTCTGCCAGCATGATCTCCATGAAGTAAGTCATTCTCACCAACCTTTCACACAGATTCCCTGAGTAAGAGGATGACCTGCTGGAGCCCAGACCCCCGATTCTGTGAACTGACTCATCTGGAGGAAGACTGGCACCAGAATTTCAACCACAGGCTGAAAGGAACACTGTGCAGTCTCACAATCAGCTCTTTGATCAATTCAATCAATTCTCTCTTTTTTAATTAGTAAATACGGTTTCTCCTTACAATTATTGTGTTGTTGATGTTGTTATCATCACTTGGTAACGGCTTGTCCCTAAAAGTCCTTAAGGGTGTCTTCCATATCTATATATTGAAGCTATTGCAAGTGTTGTTTCTGTGACAATATTGACCTTTTTCTTTGTTACACCAACAAATATTTACTCTTTCTGCTATGTATGTACAGACTGGTGTCTCTGAGGTGGAGAGAGCAGATGGGTGGGGAGCTGCTAGCAGTGGCCCGATATTTGCAGCAAAACAACCTGTTGACCGGAGAGAAGTGCCAGGATCAACTGAGCCGGAACAATCCCTCCTACCACAACTTGGAAGGTGTCCCCAGAGGGACTTTGACTGGACCCCAACAGCCCAGCCCATCAAAAGCTTCATTAGACCATAAGCCTTTTTAGAACCCCAACTTTTTGCTCAGTTTCCTCGCCAACACCGCCACAGTGTCCAATGCACGGTATCTCTTACCAATGGGGAGCCAGTTCAACTAGGAGCCACATCAGTCCGGGAATCATTCTATGTGTTTAATCACAAGCTTCCATCTTGCAAGCAAGACAGAAATTGTCATCAAGGTGTGTCTTAAACCACTTCCCTCAGCTCTTCGCAGGCTTCTGAGGCTCTTCTGCTTCCTCTGATGCAACATCTCTGCTGAAATGGGGGCCGATTGGAACTTCTAAGGGAGGAAGGTTTCATGTTTTGTTTGTAACTGTAAAATACAGAAAATGTAAAGAAGCAAAGCTTCAACAGGTGGACGAAAAACAGTCCAGGCTCTTTTTCAAATATTGTCACTGAGGAGACAGTGCATCCGTACTTTTGTTCTTTTTCCTATTGTAATGCAAATAATCATGTGTGGTGCTTTTATGACAACAAGATATATTAAAGTTGTATTGCAGAGAATCATAGCCCACTGAACATGTACTCACCACAATGCCAAAGTGAAGATGGGTGAAGATCTTATGTTCAGAGAATATTTCTGGAGTTTCACAGGAAAACAGGATTCCAGCCAAGTCCAGTATAATTGCAGTTGATGGTGGCCGCATAAGAATTGTTACAAAAAACAAAGAGAGAGCGAGAGATCACAAAGCTAAGCTTGTGTACTGTAATCTAAGAGTCATTTTTCCATGACATTAAATTTTAACCCTGAACGAAACCATTTATTCAGTGTTTTTTGCCTAAAAGTCAGTGGAATTAACCTCTCAGACCTGAGCGCTTTCATGAGAGCGAGCGCCTGTATCTCCCAATGTTGTTATCTCGTGTTGATTCACTTGAACCCAGCTCACATCCTTTAGGTGGCTGTATAGAACGGGCGCCACCTCTCCTCATACTCTATGTTCTTCTGTGAGACATGGTCACTCCCTGTACCCCCTGGTGGCCACTGAGACTTCACCCAATGTTCCTGAGACTTGAGTCACTTGACTCAATGCTACCTCATCTTCTGCAGGTCACATTGGCTGGGCCCACACTCACCAGCCTCTTAAGAACACTCTACGATTATACTGGCTCATTTCATTACATAAATGGTGATCCGAAAGGTTCATATATCTGCGAACAAAGGAATACAGTGGCAGGGTTGGTGATGTGCTTTCACTTTGTGACAAAGGCCAGGCTGCCTACAGCAGGGATGGCCTCTCTCTAAAACATATGTGTTGGAGGTCAGTTGAGGCTGTTTTCCTTCCCTGGCCTCAATCAGGATGGAAGGTGGGTTGGACTTACTGTATTCGGACCCTATTTTTAGATACTGATTATGGCCTCAACTGGAGCCAAGCGACTTCATTTGCATCATATCCTGCCGCGACATTGTGAGTCTCCATAGGTGTAAGGGTGCTGGAAGTAGGGAAGAAAAAGAACATGCAGGGTCACAATATGCTTCTGGGGGCTTAGGCTCCACTAATCCATTTATCCAGTGTTCTTTGCCTAAAAGTCAGTGGAATTAACCTCTCAGACCTCAGCACTTTCATGAGAGCGAGCGCCCGCATCTCCCAATGTTGTTATCTTGTGTTGATTTGCTTGAACCCAGCTCACATAGGGAAGACCTCACAGGCATGTGGCCCACTTCCAATGAATGCAAACCTTTAAGTGTATTTTCTTCCTGCAGTAACTTTGGGATGCACTTGGAAATCTGTGCATCCACTTGTCAACAGAAAGCAGATCTGTGTAACTTTGACAGCCTTCTCTGGGTGATGATGAAAGTTTTCCAGAGTGGGTGGGCAACATCCTGCCCCAGAGCTGGTCAAAGGCATAAGCAAACTAAGCGCCGGCCTCTGGCCCTATGGCAACTTGGGGAACCCCAGGGGCAATAAAAACACAATGAAAAGTCAGTTATTTTTTCCCAGGTAAAAATGCTGATATCTATATGATCACATACATATTTTTGTACAAAAATAGAATTTCACGGAGTGCTGTTGGTGTAAACCCAGTGATTCGGATTGCCTCTGTAGCTAAACTAAACAACTTGTGAAGTGTCTTTGAGTACTCTGAAAAGCTCTATAAATAAAAGTTATTATTATTATTATTATTATTATTATTATTATTATTATTATTATTATTATTATTATTATTATTATTATTATTATTTCTTCTCCCATGGGCGATTCTACACTTGAATACTGTCTGGAGGACATGTTCTCCCGAATATGCTTGTAGGCATCATGTTGAAGAGTTTCCAGGCTAAAGTAAGTGCAACTCTTCCAAGGTTCCTAGAATCCAGGAAAGACTTAAAAAAAATCAGTCAAAGGTGAGAAACTCTGTTAAGAAAAAACTGGTTTTTACAGTGTTAAAGTTTAAAGTTAAAGTTGCCAGTATTGAAGGGTTCCAACGGTTTACATACTTACCATGGGAATGGTTTTTGCTAATTGGTCTATTTTAAACTGAAGCAATTACTATCTGTCATCATTTACTCGTAACATTTTTGTAATCTTAATTCTGAAATCATAAAATTGGGTAATTATTCATTTAAAAAAAAGTGTTTAAAAAATACATTTAGAACTACTGTATTTCAGAAAAGCCTTCATATACAATGAAAATCAGGGTGTTGCCACCAGAGGGCAGTAATCCAGTGACAAATTCAAGAGACAGGTCAGACCACGGGGACAGTAAACCCCTTGTGGTCTGGTTCTGCCTGTATCTCAATCGGGTCAGGTGGTACCAGGGCATGGCTATCCAGGAGTTGACTTCAAAGCTACATTCACAGGTCAGCAGAGGGGACACTTGATCTTTTCTTCTCGCAGCACTGCAGCCAAAGATCTAAAACTCTTTTATTTTGTCCTTTTTAACCAACAATAAAACTTTCCTAAATCACATCTATGTGTGTGTACGCTGGCACCACACATTGGCACCATCTGACCTGGTGCCAGCTCCGATTTTCTGTAAATTTCTTCTCCCGTGTATGTATACTGAATATTCTCAGGCATGTTTCACCCATTGTCACAATTTTAGAGACCAAGGAACTGATGAATTCCACAACAAGGAACTGTCCCTCTTCCTTTTGCTGCACATTGCTAGTTGTGGAGTGTTTAACTACATTCCCTTACTGTTACACTTCCTTTACAATTGACCTGCACCTTGTTGTGGCTCCGACTTCTTCTGTGGTGGAAGGGTGTCAGTGACTGTCTGTACACCTTATACTGGCACCTTATACTGACAACCTGTTTCCCTCTCCTTCATTTTCAGTACCTAATTTTATGATGTGATGATAAACCAAGATTTTTTGTTCAATGAATAAAATAAACACTGTCACAAACACAATGTGAATCTCTACTTTACATGTGACAACAAACCTTCATGTGATAAATTGAGAAAAACACTGAATAAAAACAAATAAAAATGGTCTAAGATTGTGTTTATCAGGCCCTTCTATCTATCCTGCCTACAGAGATGAGTCAGCAAGTTATGACTTAGGCAGCTGATGGACAGAGCTGCATTCATGAAAAGACATTTTATAACATTATACGGTATCAAAAAATATGTTAACAACAAACAAAATAAAACCATGGCCATCATTCATACAAGTCAAATATGTCACTAAGTACTTCACAGAGATTTTTTTTAAATGCTACAAGCTCACATTACAAGTCATGTGAAGTAACCAAACCAACAAACAGGGTGTCAAAGACATGGAATGAAGCCAAATGTTCCACATGTGAGGGACTGGGATCGAAATCCATCTTTATTCTAAACTAATCAGAGAAGAGTAGATCAGACAATCGGAAAACCCAACAAAGTCCAAAGCAAAAACTAAAATATGACTGAGATTCCCAAGAATTCAAGGCAGATAATCTTGAGACAGACCAACCAAGGCTCATGGGCAGACAGAAAAACATGAAGCCCCAATGAACTACAAACAGGAGACCAGAGACAGGGGACAAAAGGTAGCACAATAGGCAAGGAAACACAAGGGACAAACTGGTGATGAGAGACGGTGATTATTGTTGTTTGTTTCTTTAAGGGGGGGGGGGGGAGGTAGACTTATAGAACTGGTTCTCGTATTTGAGGAATATCAGTGGAAATCGGTGTTCCAGTCTTACTGAAATGAAAGTAAACACCGACTGATTTTTATTTTAAAGACTTGTCACAAAGTCATCTGCCAAAGTTCGTTTGCCGTATAACATGAATATCTGCTCAGAGTAAATCTGCTTATTTTTTCAGTCCTCAGCAGAACGTGAGCCTGGCGTGAGCTTTTCCGAGCACTAGATGGTGCTGCTATAAAGCCTTCAGATGGAGATAAACAGGGAAACCTGTATTCAGAGAAACAGTTACTCCTTTAAGTCAGCTTTAAGTCACAGTTATAGTCTTCCTTCCAGAAGTAAGTGGGATAAGGGAGGAGGATACTTTTTCCAAGAAACAAGAATCTAGACAATTTTTGGGTTGAAACTCTACAGGCTGCAGGGTGTTGTAGAAACAAGCAGAGGCACTGGGTTTTATCCAGCCCGGAGCCTTCCTGTGCAGAGTTTGCTTTTTTTTTTCCCTGTGTGGGTTTTATAATTACCAGTGACAGTGTTGTGATTATTTTTCTTGTCTCATGACAAGATTCGCAGGCGGATGCTGGACTTTCTACTTAGTGGTTCCATGTTCTTCTGTCACTCTCTCCTTATCCAAGTGAAAATTCCTGCTTGAGTCGATTGGGGACATTATGGTGGTTGTAAGTGTGTCATTGTGTGACACACTGTGGTAGATGAGTGATGGACACGTCACCTTCCCAGGGTGAGCTTGGCCTTTGGCCACAGTCAGATTGTCAAATCAGTTCTCACCCCTCTTGAGCCAAAGCTGCAAGATAAATAAATTAACAAAAAAAAAAAAAAACAGCGAAGAAAGTGAGTGGACAGGAATTTATTTCATTTTATTGGCTTAAGAGAGGCAGACACTGTCATATATTAAGAGTTCATTTCAGACTTCCTTTGTATATGTATCCAGTTTTGTGTTGTCTCTGTGGATCATGGGAGTGTAAATGTCACTTTGAGGCTTTGGAGGTGTTGTGTTTGCTCAGACACATGACTGGTCCGCACCGAGGCTCAGTGACGTCAGCAACGGGTCCACTCGGTGGACACTCTCCTTTCCTCTACCCTCCCCTTCCCCTCCTCTCCTCTCCTCCACTGAGCCGCTCCTCTTCTTTGTCCATCAGCTGAAGGAGAGACAGACCTCCTCTGCTGAGCGCATCCCGCCTCACACACTTTGGCTGGGTTTCATCTTGAACCTGTTCAGTTGATAGATCGGGTTAACAGATCCAAAAAAGTACATCATTAGTAACTCCCCCATCACTCTTTTCCCTCCAGGAGGACGCTTTTTTCTTCTGGCGCGCGTTATTGTTTGGAGACAAGCACCATGGGGGGATTAGATGCGCTTCGGCAGTTTAACTTGCTCCAGTGGCTCCGAGAGGAAAGGCAGTCGAGGAAACTGATTCTCTTCATTGTGTTCGTCGCTCTGCTGCTGGATAACATGCTGCTGACCGTCGTTGGTAGGTGCCCCGCCGCTCCGTTCTCCTGCATCCCGGCCAAGTTGGTCGCTCGGCGCAACAGGTGTCCGAGTGCACCCTGCAGGCGGGCGTCACCGGACAAGATGCCCGACCTGGTCCGGGCTGGTTGACAGCCCGTCTGCGAAGAAATCTCTTGTAGCAATTGCACCAAAAGCTGATCGCGCCGTTAGAACGTGACCAGCACGCGCTTCCTGTTGTGATCTTATTCACTTTTGTACTGTGGGCATATTGCGCTCTTTTCGCAAATTCGTCTCATTGAGAACAACTTGAGCGGTTGCCTGTCAGTGTGTGCGTTCGTCCCCTGATGTTTGCCTGAGACAGCCTCTTCAGTCCTCTGTAATGTCAGGTGGCTTCAACTCGCTATTAGAACCGACACATGGGTCGGCAAGAGCTTGCAAGTATCAATGTCCCCTTTAGAAACTCAGTTCTTTGCAAAGTATTTTTGTGTCAATGTTGATGAGCTATATCCTATTGTCAGACCAAAGTTTTAAAAGGGTCACATTAAGTTTTGGGGGGGTGTTTGTTGTTCTTTTATAACCTGTGATAACGTAAGATATAACTTAACATACCTGCTTAATTGTACTCCTCAACAAAAACATGATTTTAAAGACAAGCCTTGTAAATTCAGGCCAAAGAAAACAACAACCAACAATTAATCTTCCTTACTCTCTGTTTTGCATCTGGTAAAAGCTCAGTTTTCTGATATTGAAAAAAGAATAAAGAGAATAGATAAGTCTGTTTTTTCATGCAGATTTTCAACAAGTGTGTGTGTGTTCCCTTGAGCATCAGCCTGTCGTTATTGAGTCTTTGCTGGGTCCTTGGTGCACCAACACCAACACCACCGGCTTTCTGACTGACAGAAGAGATCCATAGATCTGATACATTGGAACACCATCCCTTACAATGTGATCTGAACAAGTGCTCAATAAATAAGCAGGTGTGGTGCAGAAATGGCAAAATCCATGTGAGTGACTGAAGCGATGTGACAGTTTTGTCAAGATGTCCTGTTTGAAATATTATTTTCCCCTCAATTACAATATTATGTTTGTGAGGGAGGGTTGGAGTAATATCAATGGATCAGCAAGACCCGTACAAAGGAAACAAACACCAGCCAACAGAATTTTATTCTCTTTTCACCGAAGGCAAAAAGTCACATGTAACATCACTGTAGTAGACGAGTGGCAAGTATCATATATTGTTGGTCTTCGTAGCGCCAACATTGTAGAGCAGGTTGCTAACACAGCTTTGCCCCGGTCCTTCATTGTTGTGGCCTATGTGTGTCACATGCAAATGACACCAACAAGTTTTGGGTTGCATCAGGATGATGACTCTAATCAACAACAAACAAAACCATACTGTGTCCAGCGGAGTGGGTGTACCCTGACGACGATCACAGTGCAGTGGTACCTCCTGCCAACGTTTAAATCATTCAGCTGTCTTCAGACACTTGCTCCTCAGGTGAATTCAATTGATTAACCAAAGTAGTTATTTTCTCTCGTACGAAACTTGTCAGTCGTATCAACCAGACACCTTTTAGTAATGAGGACTGTGCAGGCAGTATGCTTGTCTGATTATAAAGCAGCGTATTGATGCATCTACCTCCCTGTCAGTCTTTGAATAGCTCCATCAGCCTCACACTACAGGATGCCTTTTGTGCAGGTGGCCTTGAATGATGACATTTGAACAGTGAACCATTCATTGTGGCTGATCCACAAACATGATTTTCCATAGCTCCTTTGACTTGTGTTGACATTCACAATGACTGTTTAAAGTGAACAGGACACAGATCCTGGAAACTCCCTTTGTCTCCCATTTCAAGAGAAGTATCAATATTGACTTGTTTATAAGTCACATTTAGATGTTGTAGGTTGGATGATTTTTTTAAAGTCACACTGAAGTCATCATTCATGGTTGAATTTGATTCTGCAGTAGATGAAGGAGCCAACAAAACCTTTGAAAAGCTCTTCTTGGGCTCCAACATTGCGCATTTGCACTCGAATGCCATTATGCCAGCAAGCAACAGTCAGTGGTAATGCAGTCATTCATTTGCTCACTTCCCTCTCGCTTCTGTGTGCCTTGAAGTTCCCATCATTCCCAGCTACCTTTACAACCTGGATGAGTCAGCGGACGCAGCAGGGAGGAACAGTACCATGGGACAGCTCAGTCCTCCTGGATCCTTCCACAGCATCGTTTCCCTATACGACAACTCACTCAGGTTTCCCGGCTCCAATAGCACGGTCAAGTCCACGGACACGGTCCCTGCCACCCCCCCTGGGACTGAACCACAGCAGAACTCCTCTGACTGCCCCCAGTCCAGCAGCAGGCTGCTCAATGAGAATGTCAAAGTGGGAATGCTGTTCGCTTCCAAGGCAACTGTGCAGCTGATTACCAACCCGTTCATTGGACCGCTCACAAACAGGTACGTTTTGGCCCCTTTCATTTCTCCTGTCAATGTTTGCAACCATCAGATTAATCTAGTCAGGTGTTTTCAGACACACTGGGAAACATGGCTTTCAGTCAGTGATATAAGGAAGTGTTTGGACAACGGAAGGTTGTATGAAAACACAACTAAATGATCTATTTCACAGCCAAATGTCAGGATATTAGGAAATCAAATGGTTTATTGATGTTGAACAAATATAATTTCTGGTTGGTTATCAAATCACTCTCTAATGAGTATTTGGATGATAGTGATCAGGTTTTTAGTCATTTACTTTTCTGCTTTAATGCCAGTTTTTACTTTTGATCAGACTTCTATGAAGGGTTTGGTCTGGTCCTCATAAAGTGGTCGTGGTGCTAAGTGATGTGGTCTCTTCAGGTTGACTCCAGCTTTGGTTGCTGCACAGTAGAGATGCAGAGGAACATGAAGGGCATGGGGTTGGGGGGAGGGGGTGGGGTGGGTGGGGTGACGCAGGTACACAGTCCCGCTGATGATGACGACTGAACAATGTGCTGCACGTCAGCAGCCTGGAGGCTTTGCCTTTACAAAAGCAGCTGTTGCTTTGGACCACCACAGTGGCCTCTGATCCAACACTGGGAACACCATGTCCCCGTTTCAACCAATGAGCAATCAACACTTACTGTCCTGTTCTGACATAAGGAACCGGACGCGAAGCAACAACTTTGAATGAGCCCAGTGTGGCAGCTGCACTGTGCCGTTTGCATTTGATACCCCAAACTGGCAAATCGGACAAACGTCTTTTCATCTCGTTTCCATACATGGCTGACTGGCTGATTCAGCAGGGCAATACGGTTTCATCCAGGTTCATCACGGACGTTGCTCATGATGATGAAGGCTGGAGGTGTCTGAGATTCAGTAATGTCGCCTGGTGAAAATCCATCCCTGATGGGTCCTTGATTCCTTGATTGTGGCATTTTCATGTGGATTGAGTGGGAAAAGGTATGCATGGAAGAAAGCAAATTGTGCTTGTGATTGGTGCTGAAGTCAGGGACAGTCTTCTTTGACTTGTCACATAGACGGAAAGTACGGGTGAGGCAGCTGGTGAGTGTCTGGGACCACCCAGCTTCCCTTTCCCCCGATCCCCCCTCTCCCATGGTCTCACCATTTGCATGTCCTTGTTGGCAGCTGATCAAAATTGCATGATTGTCTACATGAAAATTTATTCCTAGCCACTGCTTTGTAATTTTCAATTGTACCATCATGTGCAAAATACACCTGTTTTTATTATAGAGTATATGTTTATTGAAATTTTCTTTGGTCCTTTATCTTCCACCACTAAGAAAGGTTGTGAATATTTCACAGTACTGTTGACCAGGGCCTCACCCCTCACATACATTTACGTTAAACGCACTTCTTCTAATGAATTCTTCTTGATATATAAATGCACCTTGTGAAAGTGACACTTTACTATGACGTTAATATTCACTGCTGTTATGGTGTGATTGGTAGCTCAATTTCAGGTCTCTGTGTTGTGACCTGTCTGCATCATGAGGCAAACGAACGACAAATTAGAAATGATGTTAGGAGGAAAAATCAGATTCATCAGGATAAAGACTGAGCAGGATCGGACACTGTGACGGCCCGCGAGCTGCTTGTTTGGCACCTCTGCACGGGAAGTGTCGCTGCGACTTAAATAACCGACTTAAAAAACATGAAACGTTGGGAAAATTTTACTATATATTGCAGCTAATATTAAAGAGAAAAGGCTGTGAATAATTGCATGAAGCAGAATTTTTAACAAAAAAGAATTTAAGAGAAAAAAAACGTGATCTCCAGTGACTGATAGGTTTCCTCTCTCCTTCAGAAGCTCCCTGCAAGCCTGAGGCAAAAGCTGTGCTTTACATTTCCCCTCATGTTGAGAAAGGTCAATACACAATCACATCTCCGTCCTATCGAAAGAAACATCGAGCTCAAATTGTAGGGAAAGAGCAATAACAGACATTTTTTGACTTCATGCTCGGAAATTGAAATGCCGCCCATGGTCATTCTGTCAGTCTGATGTGTTTTTAAGGGGGGGTATCACATTAGCTACAATAGATATAATCCAACTTGAACAAACGGAGCAGAATTCCTGATTATTTTTATTTGCATGTGTGCACATGCGTGTTTGTGCATGGGCAGCTCTAAAGTGCATGACTCACCCATTTTACAAAACACGAGGTGCCTCGTAAGCGCTGACACTTCGGATCTTATTTTGCAGGAAGTCAGAAAGAGGAAAACCTCAGAGGATGAACCTGTTTGTTACCAGCAGGGAAAAGGCCTCTTTCTGGTGCATCGCGCATTTTAATAGACACTCACCTTTGGTTGACCGAGCCTGATTTTTTTTTTTTTTCTCTCACAGGAAGGGGTTCACCATGCTGGTAAACTTGGGCAAGAACTTTTAACCCTTTGACTGTTCACTCAATGTGTTGCATGGTGTAAATGAGTCTTGTTAGCGAAGAAGTTTAGGTTTAATAAAAAAATAACAAGAATAAAGTATTTGTCGATTCATCTTTTGTTTATTGCCAAGCAGCAGTGAAAGTGACAGTTGGTGTTCCAGAAAATAATCATTCCGTTCAGACTAACAGTTATGATGTGGATTATTTTTTACAGAGCAGGAAACTGCTGCTGCTGCAAAAAAAAAAAACAAACAAAAAAACAAAAAAACAAAAACATTATCACAGATAATTGTTCCCAGAAATACAACTTTAGTTACTGATAAAGTCTTTTGATTGTTTTTTCCTTGTGAGAATTTAACAGGACCCGCTTGCACTGTTTACCTCACACTGATGTTTTAAATCACGTTCAACTCCACAAACCTTTTCAAACCTCATTCCGATTGTCAACACTGTGCACCAACTGGACTGACGGTATCATTTTGTAAATTTCAAGAACTGGCGATGCTTTCACCTTGTACTCAGAAAAAAACCCAAACCCACATACGCAATGAAAATCCATGACAGCAAACTTTTCATTGTGCCTAATTATGCTCGATGTCAGAAGGTGTGGGTAGTTTTGACTCTTCTCTAAGAAGAACAGGAAAAGTATCTGATTTGATTCGACTGGATATGAACAGATTAACTTGTCTAATCAGTGGCCCAGTCAGTCCTCAGGCTGCAGATTCACTTCAAGGAAGAGCAAGATGTCCTGCAACGGATTCTGTTAACCCCACAGTCAGGCATCAAACGCAATTGTTTCTGACTCATTTCCCGGATTTGTTTTCTCATATTATCATGAAAGAAAATCTATATAAGGATTACTTTACTCCTATTCACTGACGAAACATCAGATGCAAATTTGTGCCCGCTTGAAAGAGAATTTTTGTTTTTGTTTAATCACAAAGTGACATGCTCATGGCTGAAAAATTCACAGGTCTCATGTTGTGGAAAAAAAATATAAACATACAAATCATTGCATGGACAGCAAGTAGTCAGATTTGTGCAGTAGATCAATGCATATTTCAATGCGTAATCCAAATCAGTGCAGAAATGAACGGACATGTCTGAATCTTTGCCATGCCTCCATGTAATTACAGAAATTGTGTATTAATGTGTGTGTTGGCCTCAATGCTATGGGATTTGAAAAATGCACAGTGGCTGAAATATAAACATAAAACGTGGAGTTGTGCAGTAGATCAATGCATGTTTCATTATGTAATCCAAATCAGTGCAGAAATGAACTGACATGTCTGAATCTTTGCCACGCCTCCATGTAAATACAGAAATTGTATACGAACATATGTAACCATAACCTAATAACTTAACTTATCAACCCTAACCTATCAACCCTAACCATAACCTGTTAACCTTAACCTATGAACCCTAACCTCCCAACCATGTGGACTCAGGTGTTTTGGCCAATATTAAACGTCTGCAGTTCCTCAAATCTTTGAAAGAAGATCTTGCTAGTGAGTCGTGCAACTATTCAAAGCTTTTTTTTCAGGATTTAGAGACAAGCTTAAATTTATTTAGGCTTGTCTTACAGACATGAAAGTCTGGATGAGCTGTAATTTTCTGTTTATGTACTCAATAAAAACAGTTTTTGGCCCTAAACACTCCTTGAGAGAAACTATCACAACACAAATTATCTTAGCCTCCCAACCAGCATCAACTTTGCAGCGTTAAGGTCCATTTCCTGTCTGACATTGTTTGTTGCTGTCCGTCTCTGTCGGTCTCTTCACAACACTGACTGTCCACTGACTCTGGACCTTAGGGGCCTTTGTTCCTGGATAAAAGACGTTTTTTTCCCTTTCCTCTGTCACCAATGCTGCTCATGTGCAATCATTGTGTTTTCTCACAAAATATTGTTCAAAGTGCCACATTATTGCTACACCATATTTTCCTATTTGAATAAAGCTACGCAGAATTTTAGAAAATAGATCAAAAATGAATCCAATAGAATGTGAGAGGCATGGCAGATAAGGAGTGAGGAACAGTATTACTGTCGCTCACCTCGCAGCCAGTATTTACTGTCTCAGAGTGATGCACACATGTGCTGCAAATGAAGCAAAGAACACATTGCTATTGGGTCTGAGTCACCTTCCCTCCTAGCAGAGGACAATACAAGGCCAGTCAAGCATAGCAGATGTCTACAAAGAAATACAACAGCTTTGATGATGTGACGATTAGCATGGCAGCTTTTAGTCCTCCTCCTCCTCCTCCTCTTGTGTGTTAGTTAAAATTTCAAGATATAAGCTGTCACTGGCTAAGATGCGGATGTGGCACAACCCAATACTTTTAAAAAGCATATCTGTGTGGACTTTCTGGTTTATCAATGGCACACGAAACAGCTCTCCCAACTTTTCGATAAAAACACCCACTCTACAACTTGTTATAACGCCACAGGTTACAAAAGCGGTCGATGAGAGGGAAAAAGAACACCATAGGCCTTCAAAGAGGAGTAAAGATGTCTAAAACTCAGGTAAAGGACACATCAGCAAAGGCTACCTTCTCCAAAGCTGAGCAAGCTAACATTAGCCAAGCAGCTACTGGCGGCACCGACAGAGGGCATGTCCCCGGAAGAAGCTGCAACCCCAGAGACATCATCTCAGCGATAACAGAACTAAAAGAGGGCCTGAGGGGGGATAATAACAACCTATGTCTGGAAATCAAAAATCTGGGACAAGAAATCAACAGCAAACTCAACAAGCTAACCACCGACGTACAAGGTCTATCAGATCGCATTGGTGAAGCGGAGACACGGATAGAGCAGGTCGAGGCATGGGCGGTAGAGGCAATCGAGGCGTTTTGCTTCAGTCTGGAGCAACAACAAACTCTGCAAAGAAAGTTAGTTGATCTTGAATCCCGATAAAGAAGGAACAACTTGCGCATATTCTGAGTACCCGAAGGCGAGGAGGGAAACTCGGTGCCACAATTCATCGAAGGTCTCCTCAGGAGCGAGCTACTGTTGCCCTCAGACTTGGAGTTGGGGATCCATCAATAATTATCAACTTTCAGGAGTTTACCACTAAAGTGTTGGTACTGAAAGAAGAATGGAAGAAGGGTAAAATACAGCTGAGAAACAAGTCATTGTATTTTGATCACGGCTATGCAGCCGAGGAAGATCCTGAAGGACAAAGGCATTCACTTTCAAACGCCATTCACGAGTATGCAAATCCATTGGGCCCTCCAAGTTCGTACGTATTCCAGCACGTTGGAGGTAAGAAGGAGTTAAAGAGTCGCGGATTTCACTAGGAGGAACCGGGGAGAGTGGAGAAGCCCGGCAGCAACACGGAGAAGCTCTGGGAGCTGTTAGGATGGCAACAGATAACGTTTCGCCAAGAGCAAGGGCCAGCGGCCGCCGAGAGAGCAAAGGGGAAACTACAGGAGTTCCAAAGAGGACGCACCGAGAGCATGTCCGTGGACTGAACTTGTTCAACTTGGTACAGCGACCTCAGTATCCTATTTCATCTTACAATTCAGTACATAGGCCAATATTAATGTTCTAGTTCTATGAAGAAGCTGTTTCCATAGAATTTAGGATAAGTTGGACTAATAGGATGGTGGAGGTCACGTTATTTGATCCCACAACCACCTTCAAGACTGGGCCCTCTTTTATTGAGATGTTTTCCCCTCGACCTTTCAATGAGGTCAAAAACAGGGAGGAGCAAATGGCTCCCCCTCTGGAGGTCTTCTCTTGTTCACACTTTTTTGTTCATGATGTTCCACATTCAGGTCTCTACACAAAAACAATCGGCTCACATAACTTAAAAATGGTCTTTAAATGTGAATGGTCTTGGCAACCCACTAAAGAGGAGTAAGGGGCTAGCAAAATTGAAAAAAGAAAAGGTACAATTTATATTCTTGCAGGAGACCCATATGTCTCATCACAAACCAGACAAGTTTAGAAAATTTAGGTATTCTAATTCTTATTTCAGCTCATGTAGGAATAGTTGAAGAGGGGGAGTTGCTACTCTTATTTCTAACTCTATTGATTTTGACTTTACTGAGTGGAAAGGAGATAAAGAAGGCAGATATATAATTACAAAAGGTAGGATAGACAATACAGTGGTCACACCAGTAAATGTATATGCTCATCCAGAGTGCAAAAAGAGTTTCTTTTGAAACCCATATGATATGATAACATCAGAATCAGAGGGCATTCTCGTCTGCGCTGGAGATTGGAACACGGTTCTAAATTACTCTGTTGAAAAGCAATATGTGAATTAAAGAAGCAGGCTTATTCGATATTTGGAGGAACCTCCATACAAGAGAAAAAGACTTTGCCCACTACTCTGCCAGGTGCACTCCAGATTATATTATTTCTTAACGAAAAACATCGATAGACACAGAGTAAAAGAGTGCTCCATGGGGACCACAGACATTTCTGATCATAATGCATTTAACATAATTTTTGATTTGAAAAGACCCAAACAATCAATATGGAAACTTAACATTCGAATTTTTAACAATCAAACAGTGGTAAAGGAGGTCAAGAGAGAAATTCAAGAATGTATATCAGATGACAACAATGGTCAAGTAAACTCAACAATATTATGGGACACAATCAAAGCAGTAATGAGAGGTAAACTTATATCCAGAGCAGCTTATTTAAATCATGAGAAGAGAGGAACAACACCAAAAGCACAAGGATAAAAAATTGCTGGGGCAGCTGGGGGAGTTAAGAAAGGAAATGGACAATAACCTAAAAGATGGATTGGAAAAGAAACTGAGATTTGCCAAACAGACATTTTATTAGTCAGGACCAAAGGCAACAAAAATTTTAATAAAACTCAACAAAGTAAACATGCAATTCATAGCATAAGAAACCCTGTATCTAACATACTTACCCAAGATCCAGACGATATTCACAAAACATTCACAAACTACTATGAATCACTATATTTGCAGCCTGAAACAGTCGAGGATGAAAAAATTTATACAGTACCTATTGGCACTGGATCTCCCTTCCATAGGAAAAACACAAAACGATCTTTTAACAGCACCAATAACAAGGAAAAAACTGGATACTGCAATAGGTAAACTAAAATCAAATTAATGCCCGGGGAGTGATGGCTTTCCTAATTAGTGATATAGGATCTTCAAAGTGGACATTGCTTCCATAATGCTGGACTCCTTAAGCTGGTCGCTCAACAAAGCTGTAACACCACCATCCTGGAAAGAGGCTGTAATATTCGTCATCCCAAAACAAGGCAAAAACAAAGAATGCTGCGGTTCCTATCGCCCTATCTCCATCCTAAATGTAGACTATAAATTATTCACATTCATAATGGCTAGACGACTAGAATCCATCTTGTTAGAATTAATACACAAAGACCAAACTGGATTTATTAAAGGTCAACAAGCACACGACAATATCACGTTATTTTACAAACAAGTAAACAACATTTATCTGCGGCCCTCGTGAGCTTTGACGCAGAGACGACCTTTGACAGAGTCAATTGTCCCTCTATGTACAAATTATTGGAGAGGTTTGGCTTTAATGATAAATTCATCAATTGTATTCAGTCTTCACACAAAGACCCTGCTGCAAGAATAAAAATCAACGGCTATCTCTCCAGAAGGTTTAAACTTTTCAGAGGCACACGACAGGGCTGCTGTCTCAGCCCGTCCCTGTTTGCACTGTTTATCGAGCCACTGGCTCAAGCTGTTAGAAAAAATTAAGAATTGAATGGATTCGAAATCGCCAGCGGGGAACAAGTCATTGGGCTTTTCGCAGACGATGTCATCGCTTATCTTCAAAACCCAAACACAGCTCTCCCTTTACTCATGTCAATTTTAGATGACTACAGCAAGATCTCAGGTTCCAAAGTGAATGTTAACAAGACACAAATTCTCCCTTTAAATTACATACCTAGTAGAGAAATCAGGCAGGTCTATAAACTAAAATGGGAAGTACAATCAATAAAATTTTTGGGTGTGTTAATAACACAGGAGCCAAGTAAACTACACAAAGTGAATTATGATAACATAAAAAAATCTCCAGAAAGATATGGCAAAATGGTCAATGCTTGTACTTGATTATAGTTCAAGAATGGAAATTGTGAAAATGACTGTGCTCCCAAGATACTTGTACCTTTTCTCATCATTACCAGTCAGAATCCCGGACTCTCAATCTTCTGCATGGGATAAACAAATATCCCAGTTCATATGGGCTGGTGCAAGAGCAAGGGTAAGATTTAAGACGCTTCAAATTGACAAGGAGCAGGGGGGGGGCTTAGCACTCCCAAGTCTTCAAGAATATTATTTAGCAGCCCAACTGAGATATATTGTCCTTGTCCTTGTGCTCCCCAGAGTACCAGGTGAATTGGAAACAGATCGAGTTAAAGTTATTACCATTTCAACCCCAGACTAAATTAGGAGGAATAGAAATCAGTAGATAAACAGAAGTAAGTAGCATTTTGGTTGACACGTTTAAAACCTGGCACAGCATTGTTAAAAAATACGAGATAGTAAGCTTCTAGTTTGGCCCTCACAGAACCCAAGATTCAAACCCGGACTAGTGGATAGCACATTTGGTGGGTGGATCAATAAAGAGGTAACAGCCATTTGTACACTCCTGGAGGAAAACCAGTTTAAATCCTTTGGAAAAATTGAAGAATAATTCGGACTAGCCAATGGAGATCTATTCAGATACTTGCAACTCAGGCATTTTTATACCATAGAAATTAAGCCAGGAATCTCAGCAAAAGGTAATGAAGTGATTGTGATTCGGACTGAGGCTTATAAGGAGACCCCTTCAAAGGTTCTCTCTAAATTATATAAGAGTTTACAGAAACAGAATGGTTATAATACACTGTATGGAAAAGCTAAGTGGGAATTCGAACTCTGTGTAAATATCTTAACTGGCATTCGATGTGTACAACACAACAAACGTCAACATCCTCAAGAAAGTGGAGACAATTAGGGTCAAAAACTTACTACACTTTTTTATACACCTCAGATTAAAAACAAATTACTAAAATCACAACAGATTTGTTGGAGACAGTGCGGATCGTTTAATGCCAACCATTCACATATTTTCTGGTTTTGCACAAAACTGCAACCTTTCTGGGACAAGGCAGTTTGGACTCTCGAAGAGGTGTTTGGTTGTAAAATTCCCAAGGACCCCTGTATCTTGTATTTAGGCCTGACCCCCAAAAGTATTATCCAAAAAAAGGACATTCATTTGTTTAAAACTCTGACTCTGGCTTGCGAAAAGGCTATCACAAGGAGTTGGTTGAAATGTGATCCCCCAACAGAAATAGCTTAGTGGGATATAATCGAGGAGATCGTTCCAATGGGAAAATTGACCCACTACCTAAGGAACCAAGTAAAGACCCATCAACAATGCTGGGAAAAATGGACAGTCTTCCAACAAGGAAAAGAAAAAGGGGTCTGAACATTTGACTGACTGCTCCACCCCCACCCTCCGCCCATCTTGTTTTTTCTTTGTTTTGTTTTGTATTCTTGTTTTATTTTTTTCAACTCATTTGTATGTTCTTCTTGTGCTACTGAAAATGTAAATAAAGAGTAGATAAAAATGCGTCTCTTTGTACAGCCAGCTCAACACTAACGTGAAGGAGAACCTGAATCAACCACAAATATGATTTTGTGCCTCAGTGTGCAACATCAGGACACTTGGCTTAACAGCAGCCCAGAATCATTTATAAACCTTTGGCCTCTTTTTCAAACTATATTCCTAGGAACCTTTTTACCTGAAACCTTTTTAGTAATTTTGGGAGGTTTGTGTTTCCACTGCACCTAAAAGTTCCAGGTAACTTCCTCAAAAAAAGGTTAATGGCATGAGCGGTGGGGCAGTGTTACGACTGGCTCGAGAGCCGCAACAAAAACGGAGATGCGCACGCCAAATCACGGTTTAAAACATGTTTTAATTAAATCAAATGTTTAGAAAAAGGAATGTAGTATGGGTGTGAGTGTCAGTAGTGTGTGCAAGCGGATGGATG
>JASSRZ010000014.1:18901555-18921317 GCA_032164315.1 Malacoctenus gilli
ATAATAAAACTCAATGAATAATACAAAAACTTTATTTTGGTATAATGATCATTATCTAGAGGGCTTTGCCTGTCATAAGCCATTCCTGATTCCAATAGATCAACTACAAGTCAAGTTATTTCTTTTTGTTCCTTCAACTTGGATAATGGACAAGACTTTTGTCAGGGACTGTAGATCTCCCACATCTGGACCAGAGCATCACTGAGCTTCTGGACAGTTTGAACTGCAACTTGACAGAGACAGAGCAACCACATCATAATGACGACAAAGAGCCTTAGTTTGCGGGACAAAATCATGAGAAAAACATCATTTGAGTCACTGACAGTTAGGAACAAGTTTACACTTCAAGATTTTATCGTTCATACCATAGTACTGTGCAAATATACCAGTGAAGTGGAGCAAATGTCCAGCCACAGAAGAGATGCTGACACTCAGCCGAGTAAAGTGTCACAAGAGAATGAGTGGTGAGATGCAATAAAAAAGCCGGGACTTCTGATCTCATCACACGTCATCTCCACTGCCCCAATCATGTATCTGGAGTGGGATTGGACACGCTGTTGAAACGGAGCCCTTTGTTCTACTCGTATTTAAACATCATCATACAGATGATGGGCTGGAATACAACGCAGGAGCTATTTGTCATCTTTCAGAACCTGAATGTATAAAAGTCAGGGGAAGACTTTGAATCTGCAGACAGAGGACGTTACCAGGCGGTTTGGTGTGCTGCTCGCTGTGTGCAGCCAAAAACTACTTCCTGAGCTTCCTGCTCCCACACTCTTCTTTGCACTGGGATGAGCAGCGCACGGCATGTATTATTTTTATGACACCGATGCCACAAAGTGAGAAGAGCGTTTCGTTTATCAGCATCTGAATGTACCATGGCTCTAAAAAAACGATCATGAATTGCAGAAGAGAATCACTCAGGTACACTGCCAACAAAACTAAAAATCCCACAACAATTCAAAAATCCTGCAGCAACCTTCATGTGTTATTGTGGCTGTGACTGAGATTACTTGTTCAACGTTTGCTCTTCTGACAGCACAGAAGCTCTGCTGGCACACAGAAACATGGAAAAACAACCAGGATTTTATAACCATTCATGTTTTACTGTGAACTCTGAGCGGACCAATAAGACACAAACTTCAAAAAAAGGATTATGTGAATGACACCACGCGTGGTGGTCCCGTCTACTTGCTTGCAGTCCGGTTTTTTTTTACATGTTAGTGTTTTTGTTTGTGTTTACAGATGACTGTTGTCATCATGCTTGACCGGTTTGGTGGGCGTGTCTTTCAGGTCAGCTCACCTGGGACTCCCAGCAGGAGCAAGTAGACTGAGGCGGCGTACAGACCGTTCACCCTTTGCTGTGTGTTGGCATTTTTGGTTTTTCCCGTCAGGACGAAAAAAGACAGCACAGCCACCAGAGACTTGACCGGGATGCCGTTCTCGCCCAGAATGGCCCAGACACTCTGCAATGCAACGGTGGACAGTCAGTTGCCATCACGGAGACCAGACAGGTGAGAAGACATGCGATTGAGCCACCTGTACTCATTTCCATGGCTTCTCAGTTACTGTTGACTGCTCACTTGTGTTTCAGGGAGTGAGGAGTGTTGGTTTATATCAGGAAATAGCAAAACTTTGGCTGTCTGACACTTTAAGGAGTAATAGAAGATCTATCCACACACTGACACATTCCAGCTCAAATTCCAACATGATAGGATTCTGCTCTACCAGCTGCATGACTTCCTTTGATTGGAAATTGTTAAGACATGCTGTCAAATGTTACAGCCAAGAAAATTGGATCGTGCTTACTCATTTATATCAGTTTTGAAATAGGTTCAAAGCCTTCTGTGCTGCATCATGTCTTTTCAAGGAGCCAATAGGAACTGAGAAGGCCAATCAACAACAATGGAGTTCTAACAGAGCGTTCTGTTCATTGTGAACACAAAAAAATGACGGTAAATGTGTTTTTCCCCTTAATTTAGAGATAAACAAGAATTGAGTTCTCTTAAGTAAAATAGCATCTTCATAACATCGATCAAACAATATAACCAAATCCAAAGATGTCTGTTTTTTCAATCGTTTTGTGAGCTTGTTAGTTTAATTCAATCAGGATCATAAGATGTGACCAGACATGCATCAATAAGGAATCAAGACAGATGTGAATCTGGTCCTTTTTCAAAATATAACATCTTTTAGACGAATAATAAAGCAAAAAAGTGTAAGTTATTTATAGTTCTGCGTGACGTGGTACCAAAAAACCCACAGATCGACACCAGTCCCGACCCAGAGGTGGAGACTACTGCAACAGTGTACCCTTATAAACTGAAAGACACAAGGAACAGCGCAGGCATGGCTGTGAACACCCTATCAATATCTTTTAGATACTGATGAGAAAGGAAAAATAGCAGTCAACATGAAAATCTCATGATGATCTGGTTGTCGACTTTTCATACATAACTTAGCGGAAAAATCATTTTTATCAAAAGCCCTTTTGATGGATTGCTGGTGGAAAACGTGAGGAAAACATTCAAACCAAAAAAAAAAACACATCAGATTTACCTGGGAGGTGTCATTGCTGTTTGCTTTTTGATCTGCAGCAAAAGTCAACAGACACTGGTGCAGGGTGTGAAAGGCCTGGGAACCACTGGCAGTGAACTCTTCTTCGGTGGTGTCCTCCAGGGGCATCCTGTCTGTGAATTCCAAGTCCCACACTGCATCCACCCATCCTGCAATCCACAACAGTCACCGCAAAGTGAAGTGCTGCGCCGCCAACACTTCTTCTCTCAGACATCTCCCTCATATACTATATGTCATAGTGAGTGTAAACTTAGTAGAACTGGCAGAGAAACAGACATTGAATTTAACCAAAAACAACATGACAGATGACATCTTCTTTCTGCATTCAATATTCTGTACTACTCTTAAACAAGTGTTAAAGAGTACGACGGTGTGTTAATGCTTCACTGAGCAACACTTAACAAGACATTATGGGTATAAATCAAATCTGAAGCTGGTGTAATGACGGCTTTGATAACATATCACCTGTCACCAAAGAGTAAACATCCGCCCTCCGAAGCGAACCGGCTAATCTGTTGCGTTTGGAGCCAACCGGAGGCTCGAGCCGACCAGCGAGCCACGGTTGCGCTACTACATATTGTACAAAGTCTAAAATTTTAAAGAAAAGGCCGTGCTTACCTTGTGGAATTTCTCTCGACTTGAGAAAGTCTAACGCGGACAGCAGGTCCATCTTTACGTGTTTTGAATCAGCCCGCCTGAAACGGTTGGTTTCTGCGCATGCGCCGTGGGCAAGTCTTCTTTTGTCGTGGCTTTCGATCAGTCAACCTTTGCGTTCCCGTCACCTGCTGTTCGGCGGGTGAATTGCACGTCGGAATTCTGGCAAATTTGTCGTTCAATCTGGCGACTTCAAAAGCCCTTTAGCGACAAATCGAGCGAATTTTTTTCGTGTTACTGGTGCCTGAAGGGATTTTAAATACTAAAGGTTGTTTTTTGCAAACATGTTTCTGTCATGGGATGGGTTTTCATGTCTCTCTCACTCTGCAATTTCCATCTCCTCTCCTTTCTGTCTTGCATGCAGCAAGTGTTGCTTGTGGTGGTGATTGCTGGGTGGAGAAGAGAACTCTTTATAGGGAGCAGGACTCTGCTCCCCAACATGCATTTAATCAACTGTTGGCAGTTGGTCTGCCTGGATCTGCCTGGGGCTCCAATCCCCCTGTGATTGTAAGTGCCATCCAGTGCCTGTGGATAACGGGGTTTGCGTTGGTCTCTGTGTGTAAACCTGCTAAATTTCCCTGCAGTGTGGTGGTTTTCTGGCTGTGGCCTGTATTTGGCAGCTGCACCTTGAGTAGGCTGCTCTCTCCTCAGCTTTGTCATCAAGTCGCAGCGTCCTCCTCCAAGATTGAAATTCCTCATCAAGTGGTAAGACACCCAACATCTGTGTCCATAGATATACTGTTGGCTGCACGCACACTGTAGCATGCCCACTTCCCCAGTGCTTCAGGATACTCTCTGTCTTCCCTTGCCCTGTCCTGTCGTCTCTGGATGGCCTTGTCTTGGCTGTCTCGTTTTGCCTGCGCTGCCTTTTTATAACTTTTAATGACTGTTTTACGGGGATCTAGTCCTTGTTCTCCTCTCCTCGGAACCCTTTCACGTCCTGACCAACTGAGCTGCAGTTCCGGGGGGCGGCACTAGGACTCATTCTAACACAAAGAATGCAAGCGCTCGGTTAGGTTTGTTTGGAGTTCCTACAGTCTGTGAATGGACTTTCATGTGGTTTGTTTTGTTTTGCATGTTTTTGATTTGGTGTGTGTTTGAGTTGCATGTAGTGATTCTCCTGTTCCAGGTTGCTTTTACAACTTCCAGTCCTCCTTCGTCCATTTGTTTGAGAGGAGTTAACTTTTTGTTGTTGTTCTTTTAATAAAATACATGTTAAATAAATGTCTGTCCGTCCTGAGGATCCCTGACAAGAAAAAACTGGCAGGGGAAGACCCAGTCCACTACATTATTTTACACACTGAGACTTTTGTGGTCCTGGCACCACACATTCACATCTCCATTCCTTGACTTTTTTGAGAAGGTGGCAACTCTGACTTAGAAGCTGGATCTCGTTCTGCATCCACTATCCTCAGTGAGCAGCAGGTTGTGATGTGCTGATCGACATTGAAATATCTATACTTCCAAGACAAGATCTTTATGCTATAAAAAATGAATGACTTTTTTTTCCACGTGGGTAAATATCTAATTATGAGAATATCTAATTATTAGATGCTTTCACTTACTGTGCTGAAATATTAGACTCTAATACGTCAGCACAGTGGCCCGCAGCTGCTCACTCTCTTTTTACTTTAGCTCCACACACTTGTGCAAATATTGTTGTATGTATCAAATTAATTTTTTTTTACTATCAAGTTCTGAATGATCGTTCCACTCTTCTAAGATATTTAACACAGAGTTGAAACTAAATTAGATTAAGCATTTAATAGAGAGTATCCCCCTCCTGTCCTGTAATTTATCATTTAAAGATGATTCCCCATGAGAAGCAACACTGACAAGATAACTGGTCGAGATGATTGGGAGGATCTCCAGCCTCTATCGAAAGTGTGTCGGAAACCCACACATTCTATGGGCAGCATACAGCCGACAATAACCGTCTGGCACTGAAATGCATCGCAGAAGAATGGAGCATAACTGACAAGGTTGCTGCAGTAATGACAGACAATGGTGCAAACACGATTGCTGCCATTGTTGCTGGCATGCATAAACAGCAGTCCATTCAGTAGCTACTCGCTGGAATTCAGTTTGGTGCATGCTGGAGACGCTCTGTGAGCAAAATGATGCTGTGACCACAGCCCTCTGCTTTTTAGGAAGGAGTACATTGTGCATTGTGTGTGGTAGAGTTCTCCTTCCTCTAAGCAAACAGTTGATGCCCGACTACCAGTCAGCTACCCATGATGTGTTCATTGATGGTTCTCATTTCTCAGAAGAAAAAGTGATTCCCAGAGACAGGAATGCACTGGTTTGGTGGACATGACCAAAGCTTGCAGACTAGCAGTGAAATACCTGGGAGTTGCTGCCACTTCTGTACCAGCAGAGAGAGTCTTTTCAAAGGTGGGAGACGTTCTGAGCAAACAATGGAAAAGACGGGGTGGAGGACAGTAACTATGCTATGTTACTTTAACCAAAACTTGTGAATGATGGGAAGTGTCAGCGCTGGATGTTTTTATTGAACTGTTCTGACGGATGGTAACTATTGGCAATTGTAAATCAAAGCTGATAGCTTATTGTGTTCCTATTTTGCTTTTCATGGATGTTACACCATATCTAAAGTGTATTATTTGATTGACGCATTTCAAAAAATGCCATAAGACTGCATACAACACGCAGGACGCCACCGCTGCCCACAGAGGTAAAACCTCTGGCCTGTGGTTGCTCGTGAGGTACTCTGACATCATCACCGTTGTCCTCAGGTCCTCCAACAATAGTGACATCATGCTTGCCTTACAGTGTGCTTGCTTCAATACCGTCCTCATCGAACTGTTTAGCAGGATTGGTGGTGCCATGCCTGTCGCTCTGGGTCCACCCACTGTAAACCATCTTTGTTTATCTTATTTTCCCATCAGAGCAAGAAATAGTTTGTATGTAGGTTTGACACCATTTTTGTTTTTTGTTTTTTTTTTACCTGGCCTGGAGGTGGAAGGCTGGCCCTGAGGTCTGCCGTGACTAATTGGGGTGCTCTGGTGGTCTACCTCCGTGGCCTGTCATGGGCTGGATGCCTTTCTGTTTTCCCTTGGACAACAAGGGGCAACGAACGGGGACAGCTGGTCCCTCCAGGTATCAGCTGGGCTGGCCTCAGGGAGCTGGGACACAAGAGCTCTGCAGGCACTCCACCTGTCTCATCCCAAACTAACATGGGTCTCCGAGATGAGCTTGTATTCCAAGTGACACAATGAAACAAGAGTTGCAAAAGTCCACATTTTATTGGGCAATGTGTACAATGGGACCAGGGCGAATAAAATCCCTCAAACTTAAGTGGATTAAACTGAGCCTGAAACCCATTTCCAAACCACTACTACTCCCGAGCCTAACGTGCTGCGAGAAGACGGGTTTGCCCTCGACTCGAAATGTAAAAGCAACTAAGCTGAAGTCAACTGCCGGCTCTAACTGTGGAAAAAAGATCAAGAAACTATAAAAAGTTCACAGAAAAAGCCAGGTTCACCACGACTACGGCAGCTCCTGCTGCTGCACCTGCTCCCCCAACCCTCCATTCGAGCCTGTGCTGTGGTTTTCTCTGGTGATCTCTCATGTACTTTGGGAACTTATTTCAAAACATGAAAGCTTTATAAATTGTGTCTTTCCTTGTAAAAAACAATCATCTCTGTTACTTTCCATGTGAAGTGAAGTGAAACTGAACGAAATGTTTGATCAGAAGAAAACACAAGTCACACAAAACAAAAAGCCTTTCATACAATGGAAACCTTTTTTTTTAATAAACACTGAACATCTGAAATCCAAGTGACATGTGATTAGATGCCTGACTGTAAAGATGAACACCATCTTTAACTCAAGTTTCTGGTGTAAGCGTTAAAGCTTTGTGTTTACATGAAGCAGAATTTTCACTTGTGCAGCTGAAACTGTTGTTTTCATGGTACACTTTCACTTACCGCCCCATCAATAACACCATTGGTCAGATTTGAATAAATTACCAAGAACTTTCATATCCTGTGTAAGCACAAACGACTCAAAGGGGAGTCCTGGGATTGTTGGTGGAAAGAGGTGATTGTGCCAACAGCAGGTCTTCGTCACAAGGTCCACTTTGTGCGATCTTAACCCAGGACACACACGCACGCACGCACGCATGCACGCACGCACGCACGCACGCACACACGCACACACACTGAACACTCACTATTGGTTATAACAAACCCAAGAAAGAGAGACAAACCAACAGGTAGAGGCAGACAGACTGACTGAGACAGACATGTGTAAACAAACAGACTGGCAGACAGCCAAGCTGACAAGCTGAGACAGCAGACAGACAGACTGTCAGTTGAGAACATCCATCTCTTTCTCCATGGCCTCCATGTTATTGTCCAGGCTGTAGGTGGCCCATTTGTTGAGCCTGCTGTACAGAGGAAAGCCGTTCTTCTCTCTGTACATGTAAACACCGGTCACTCGGTTCCAGTCTGTGCTGCTGATTGGTTTGGCACTCTGCTCCACCATCTCCACCTTTCCTTCTTCCAACTGCACAAAGCCAAAAAAGTTCTTTACATTCTCTGCAGCAAGTAGGCGTGCGTGGGTGTTGGCTGTGCGTTCAAACAAGGTTTTTTCATTGTTGTGGTACAAAGACCAGTAGGCTTCTTGCCGGTATCCAAGTGGAGAGGAGCACCGCTTTAAGCACAGGATCAAGAAGACAGTCAGTGACATCCCTGCCACCAGCAGCCAGCCAATCAGCTGAAACAAAAAGAAGACAGTCAGATATGAGAGACTGAACAATTCCACATGGTACTAGCTCATGAAAAGTTTTGACACAAAGGAACCACCACTTCTCTGTTACTTGTCTCAGCTCTCTCCAATGTGTCTTTAGCCCTGACTCATCTCACCCCCACAGCCAATATACCTGCTTCATCACTCATTTCAGTGTATTTCTGCTCAGTTGCTCTTTCCTGATTATGTGGTTTCAGGTTCCATCCGCCAGCATAATGCTGATTGTTGTTCCCTTTTTTGTTGGGCCTTTTCAGCTTTTGTTTACTCAGCCCTGCACACCACCACCCTCGGGCCCTGTGTCTCCCATGACTGAAGCCAGAGAGAATGCAGCTGGTAGAGAATGGAGATAAAATTTAAAATCCAGGGTTTTGTGAATATAACAAATGTAATTGAAATTTTGAATATAATAAGGAACCATAATTCAGAGAGGATTCAGAGAACACACAAGTTGTGTTTCGTACGAATATCAGTAAAAACAAATGGTTCCCGTCAGGAGTGAACAAAAACACACAACTCTTTTAGGAATTGGAGGTACAGGTTTGAGGAACACAATTGAAAGGAAAGACAGAAGCACTACCTGAGACTCGTACTTTAGTCGTCGTTCAACCACAGGCCGGAATTTCTGTAAGTCTGCTGGAACGCTTCCCTCACATGGAAATCTAGCTAAGTTTTCTGACTCCTTGTCTACCGGGAAGTCCTCCAGTGTGCTGGGGTCCACAAACTCGCTGAGGGCACACATGTACGCCTGGCCCTGGAGCAGAGAAATCACTGCCCATGTCAGTGGAGCCACCATAGCCTGTCCAAAAATGGTGCCCAGCAGTGCAAAGGCGGCAGTTCCCGACAATTTCCGGCACTTTCGTAGCCGACACTCCGACACCAGGTCCCAGGTGCTCTTGGTCAACATGATTCCTACCAAGAAAAAGGCGAGTGCTGGAACCCCGATGGCAGCCAGGCCATAGCGGTAGTTCCTCCCGGCGGAACATGGGCAGTCAAAGGCAAAGACGTTGTAGGCAGTCTGGCTCGCCACTGTACCCAAAGCAATCAGTCCATTGAAGATCATCACATCTTTGCTTTTGAAGAAAAGTGATACAAACTTGAAGTTCTCTGTGACGAGTGCAGCAACAGCCATGTTGGGTCTTCACTACCGGGAAACTGAAGGAGGGACGGCGTGGCTCACACCACAGTCATTCTGGAGTGACAGAAACAGAGAGCAAAGGAATCACTCAGGCAGAAAGAAATGTTTCTTTGGAGAAGACGACTAAGTTAGAGCAGTCTTAGACATGATAAGCCGTTTTGAATCGTCTTAGTTAGCAAAACAGATGTGCACACTGCTCAGACATGAGATGTAATGAAGAAAGACACTGACTGACTGGGTCACACCCAAACAGCCACGATTAAAAGTAGTCATGCAAACTTACGTTTGAGCAGCATCCTCAGGCTGTCTTGTGACTTGTTTTATTCCGTTAAATCAACTCACACACAGTTTACGATCAGAAAAAGTGACTAAAAAGTCAGAGCAGAAAACTCAAGTTCACCCGTACAAAGCGCCTGCTTTCGTGGCTCACTTGGATTTAATGGTAGCAGGCAGGCACCGGCGATGACTCACAGACAGGAAATACCCCTCCGTTTCCAGCACGCTTGATGAAGAAAAAAAAAACAGAAACACTGTGGTTTGTAAATGAAAGCATGTGTTGCGAATCACGAGGGTACAGACTTTTTCAGTGCAGCAAAGTTACTTGAACAAGCCAGCAAGAGGCACTGTGTCGTTCACAAAAATTCTCAGTGCCACTGAGGATGTTTTTGCACCACTCGCAGGGCATAAAGTACTCTCAGTGCACGCCTCCAAACTGAAAAGACCAAGGCATGTACTCACTCTGAAGCATTTGAGGGGCCAATATTCAGCACACCCATATATTCAGCACACCCATACTCCATATGGCAAAATTTTCTTATTATGTACACCTGAGTGCAGCCTGCAAGTTTTAATGTTTTGACCGTTGCAGCAACACAATCAACTCTCAGATTTGGGAACCTGGGACTTCCTTCTCTTCCCCAGAAGAGGAAGTGTTCCCAGCTTGGAGCTGACTAGTGATGGGTCCTTTTGTTTATGAGTTGAGCTTAAAATCAGAGAAAAACATTGATTTGATGTTTTTGGTTGATTTTTTTAATGAAGTTTATTTTTTTAAGAGTTTCAAGATGTTGAACTTCTGACAGCATGTCTCCCATCATGTTTCAGCCCGTCTCTAATGACTGGTGATTCTTGTGAACATAGGAATTGCCGAAGGAAAGATAACTTCTGTCCATGAGATGGAATTTGGGGCTGAGCGGGCATGTAGAAGGCAGCGATCCACAAACACGGGAAATCAAAATCCAGAGACGATCCAAAGCAGGCGATGAGGCAGTTTGTACTGGAGGACAGGAGGGCTAAGAGTTCGGACAGGCGGTAATATACAGAACAAGAAAGGGTGAAAGTGGCTGTTGAGAGAACAACACAGATGCACTCTGGGGAGAGAGTATTTCAAAGCACGTGCTGATCGGTCCAGTGGGAACACAGAAGGGCCTCTCAGCAGGTACTGCAAATATAATGATGGATCTCTGCTGTGATTTGGAACCAATGTTGGAGTGACAATCAAGATGCACCAAAGTCTTACCAGTGCACTTCCACTTCCTGTCCGTCCTAGGATTCTTGGCCATCAGCACATATCACTGAGAGATCGGAGACATATGCGGTATATTGCAACCAAGCTACAACACACGCCAACATCTGACGAAAAGCATTGCACAATAAATTCAGCTATGTTTACGGGAATGGATTCCATTTAATCAGTCACTCCACTACAAGCCAGAGAAAGTGTGCCCCATCAAAAAGGAACAAAAATTTCATGGCCGACGTAATTGAACATGGTTTGCTGTTGATACTTTGGGCCACACAAACCTGCATTAAAGCACCTGTTGGGCATTTCTTTTGTAATGGTTGCATTTTGCTCGAAATGAGGTTTTCAGATGACTCAAATCACTCAGATGTGTTTACAGTGAACCCTTGTTCTTCGCAAGGGTCGCGTTCCAAAAGAACCTGCGATAGGCGAAATCCACAAAGTAGTCAGCTTTATTGTTTACAACTATTATACAGTACTGTTCCATAGTGGCGTCCTTCAGGCAAAATATCTGTGAAACAGCAAAGCCGTGAAAGGTGAACCGCGTTCTGGCGATGGGTCCCTGTTTCTCCATGCCACCTGATAGTGTGTGACCAACAGCTGTGAAGTGACAACTTGCCATCAGATCATCATTTGCTCAAACTCCTGCTCAGAACAAAAAAGAGACAGCGGGCCTGCCCCTAAACCCGCTGCAATGAAGTCTCAGAGATGACTGCAGGTCAGCACGAACTGAGCAGGATTCCTCCAGTCTTCAACATGGGACAGCACTGGACGTCTCAGCTCTTTCATCCTCAATTACAGACCAGCAGGTAATGCATAGTACTCGGTTTTCACGAACAAGCCCAAAACACAGCGCCAGCGCTAAAGCCCCACAGTCCTTTTGCAATGCAAAACTCAGTGAAACTAGGCAGTCGTCATGGAAGAGTCGATTTGCATGTCCGTCTTTGTGGAGTGAACTTTAGGTGGTTGACTTGCATGTAAAACGAGGCCACGCTCTGACAAATTCAAATCACTCGGTCAACGTGGCAGATCTTGAAAGGAACTCGCTCTTGGACACTACAGTAGATGAAGTCAGCTTAGTTTAGAGTTGTTGTCCTCTGTCAGTGTGCAGCATGGACTGGTAGAGATCCATCCTTGTGGCAGAGAGGCAAAGAGCAACTTTTTGGTGTCAGAGAAACCCAGCTCAGCCCATACACAAGTTCTCACACACGGCTGCAACTTCTTCACTCACTACAATGTCTGGGCCTGCTTGACTCACAAACGTAGCCGGTGACAGTAAAATACGAATGGGAGCATTGAAATCAAGCGTTAGCCAGACTTTATTACAACCAACCTTCAATCCAAGCTATTGACTCTAGCTTCATGTGTGTGAAAATTTAAGCTGTGACACAGCTGTGAGTGGACCCTACACATCAGAGTACAAGGTTCAAGAAATAAACTTTGAGGAGCAGTTCATGTATTTTTCAGGAAGTTTGTCTTTGGTGGATGGCTTGTCGGTCAGCAAGCTTTCACTGTCCATTCCAGTATCTTCTTTCTCATGTTTGCACTTAAAAGGCAATTGGTCATTTTTGATCCCAACAAGCCCATCGATATGAAGCCTCGGGTGCTTGTAATTTGACACCAGCCCAATAATTTTTCTTACAGCTGCAGTGACTGGAGTTGATGACAGATGACAGAAGTAAAACACAAACTCAAATTAATTTTCCGTCACTCCTTCAGCAACTACAGTGGCTTCTTCCTTTATCCTGATCTTTTGGAGAGTCCCAGTACATTTCCACTGGCACTACCTCAATAAAAAAGTTGCCCCAAAATTCCCCCAATATGTAGCTTGACTTTAGTTAACTGATTTTTAGCATATCACAACATACATCCAATCGAACCTCTAAGTGAGCCCTAAACATCAGAGTACAAAGTTTTCCCTTCACAGTTTTCCCAGGTGACACAGGTCCGGGGTCTGTGAGCAATGCGGGTCACATCAAGCTCAGGCTTATTGTAGTACCACTTGTTAAGCAGCTGGTCCACCTGTTCATGCTTCGTGACACCATGAAGTCTCTCCTCCTGCTCAGCTTCCC
This sequence comes from Malacoctenus gilli, assembly GCA_032164315.1. Lineage (NCBI taxonomy): Eukaryota > Metazoa > Chordata > Actinopteri > Blenniiformes > Labrisomidae > Malacoctenus > Malacoctenus gilli. The sequence goes on from JASSRZ010000014.1 coordinate 18,914,283, forward strand.
ACTCGTCTTCGAAGTTGGCTGTGAAGGTAGGGTGGGGAAGCCGGAGCACAGCGTCCTCCCTCATGTCCTCAAAGAACTGCACCACGCACTTCCTGGCAAAGTCACGGGCATGCAGGACGCAGGTTTCATCGAAAAGCTTCTGCTCCACATCCAGATAGTTGCTCCAGTATTTTGTCTGCAGGAAGGTGGCGTGGTCATCGAAGCAGGGCTTAATGAGGCGACCCATTGCGCCCAGTATGATCAAGCACAGGAGGATGGCCCAGCCGACTGCCTGTGCAAGGAGCCAGATCAACAAAATATTCGTCACATGGTGCGGAGACTGTAACCAGTGGACAAATAGCTCACTGAGTGGCATAACTTGTCTTATATGTGGCAAGAGTGTGCACAGACACTTTAAAAAAGACCTACAATCCTCAGTGTCAATAGCTTTGACACTTATCACCCTCCTTCATCATTACAAGTAAAAACTGACCTTATTTTTAAACAACTGGTTGCCTAATTATGACCAACTTAAGCTAAAATAAGAGGATGAACCATTCTGAAAACACAAAATAAACATATATTCACCTTAATGCAAGCAGCAAAAAGCTTTAAAACTTAATTGTGGGAAGAAGAAAAAACAATGGGCTCAGTGTTGGAAATGCACCATAAGAAACATATGAAATACTTTCCCTGATGTATTCCTTGCATGGGATTATTTCCATCTAAAATTTGCTGTTTTGAGCTCTATTTGTTAAGTTCACTATTTCTTTCAGGAAGCTTCTCTGTGGAAGATGGTTGTCTTGGGCTGGAAGTTTCTACTGTCCAGTCTGGAGGTGAAACTCGATGTTTGACACTTTGAAGTTCAATGGAAATCAATGAAATCAACTGAATATTTGGATTAACAAAGCAAATCAACGATTGTCATGTTTTATGAAGAAAGACACTTAAGACATTTAAAAATCTCAGAGCTTTTTCAATAAAAACTATTGGCATGAAAACTCACCCCCAAATTTCACGATAAACTATCAAAAACTTACAGGGGGACCACACTGGCAAGGATTTTTGCCCTTTAGCTGGGATTTTCCATCATTTAAGTTTGCTTTTCAGTGAGCGTCACAATGTTTAAACCCTTTAGGCTCCAGAGTTGCAACACTGCGACGGGGAGATTGCTGGACAAAACAGGCCAAATCTGAGCTTCACTTCTGACGATAGGATTGTGGCCGGTGCACATCACCACGTTCACAAACAATCTACAGAAAACAGAACAGCATGTTGGGAATGCTAGAGTTTTGAGTTTTAAAGTGCTGTTAGGGAAAAAATCCTCAGAGGAGAACAGGATGTTCAAGATGGAGCAAAAGTGTTGACAGCGTGAGCACGAGCAGAGGCGGCAGAGTGCGGGAGCGAAAGTCAAATCAGGAAGGAGTGGTCATGAAAGGTGGCGCACAGGGCATGACTTCCACACTGCTGCAGCCACAGCAGAGCATGTGCATATCCTGTGCTTTACAATGTGACACATGCAATGAGAAATCTCCCAAATAAGCTTGATAAACAGTTGTCAGAAAAACAGCTCTGGCTGGTCAATAAACAACCACATTTTATGCCAGCTTGATTGAACTTCTCCTATTTCCCTGCATTTTCATTCGTGGATTGTTACATCGCACTGCTTCAGCCTATTCATGTCATACTTACTGTGATGGTCCCTTTGTATCATTCACATTAAAATCCTTCCAGCTTCCTCAGCGTATCCCTTAAACAAAACTTCAGTGAGACCCAAAACGCTCACAGAAGCAAAAGGAAATCAAAGTCGAGCACTGTTTTTGCTGCTAATGTTAAACTTCTGCACTTACATGAGGTATAAGTATCAGGTTTATTTCAGGTGTGTAGCTTCTGTTACCATGTTTACATTATTGGCCTGATTTGAGAAATTACCAAGAATTCTTAGATGTGGTGGAAACAGACACCCAACAGATTATGTATTTAAAGGTGAAAACTACTTTCTAGGATGGAGCTGGGACAGTTAATGAACAAAGAGCTTACCTGAGAGTAGCAGCGAACGTAACGTGACACCGCTTTGCGAAAAGAGCTGTTTTTGAAGATTATGTCCTCTTTACATGGAACTTTGGCCATTATTTTGACCACATCCAGTCCTGTGTTGTTGGGCAAACCTACAAGCCAAAACAACAGATGCAGGAGCTGTTCTAAATGGAATCGGAGTATATGTTTGCGATACAGAGTTGTATGTTCGCCGAGCGCTGTGAGCTTATACCTGAGAAGAGTGTGGGGTCCACACTCACGCTGAAGGCACATATGAAAATCTTTCCATCCAGCAAGGTGACCAGGATCCACACCATAGGGGCCAGCAGGGCCCTCTGGATCATCGCTGAGAACAGGTACCTGCAAGTCATCACAGGATCTCTTGTCAACATCTGACTGTCTTCAACTAAATATTTTTGCCTTTGATGTGTGTGGTTGGGTTATGTTTCTAATCCTGTCACATAACATGAAAACATGAGTGTGCTTCCACCCACTGCAGCCCACCTATCCTCAACAAGGCTTTGCGTGATCATTACAGCAGTTTTCTCTGACAACCTCGGGACATGTTTGACTCACTTCACCACAGCAGGATTTTTTGATCTATTCCCAATGGGGCGTATCCACTCATCCATCATGACACCGGTGTGTCGGTTGACAAGGACCCCCAGGAAGAAGAGGATAATGGGTGGAACAATCATCACCCCCAGAGAATAAAGTTTGTTGTACTGAGGGAGGCACGGGCAGTTGAAGTCAAAGCTGGTGTAGAGCTTGACGCTGACCAGGGCCAGGATGATACAGATTCCATTGGATATTGACTCAGAGTTGGACTGGAAGTACTGCAGGACCAGCTTCAAGCGCTCCATCACTCAGACAAACTGGAGGTAATGCTCCGCTGATGATCCTGCTGCTGCCGGCTTTGCCCTCAGTCAGGAACCGCTTCCCGAATTGTCCAGCTTCGTTCAGAACGGGTCCAACAGGTAACATCCCGCAAAGGACAAGCCGATCTTTTTTTTTCTGAGAAAAGGTCAGAAATCCAAAGTACACAGAGGGAGTAAATGAGTTATAGTCCCGTCTTAGTAGAGTAAGAGAATGCCTGCTCACAACCAAGCAGCTGTGCGAGCCGTGTGGACACGCCCTGCCTCCCAGCCAAAGAGCCATTGACAGCCAAAGGTTTCCACAGGAAATCAAAACAATTGCTGCGTCGGGATCAGAGCTTCAAAGGACACCGCAGGACACAAAAACATGAAAAAATGCTGCTGATTTGTAGCATTTTTGCTTCGTAGGGTCAGTTCTTTACATGGGCTGTTTACACTTGAATCCAACTTTAGGGCTATTGGTTTTCAGTGATGTTCTTTAGCTGTAGCTCAATTACCAATGTCATTTAAAATGTTTTGTCACGAGTTCAATTTATGGTCATAAACATTTCATTACGGGCTTTGTTGGAGGCAGGGTGGATGGGGCTAGGTGTGTACGTGGGGAGGTGCGACACCTTTCTGAAATACACTTCACAGGAGATTCTCAACTGTAGCAGTCTCAAGTTACATGTCGGCGTGAGTCCTTCGTGTGCGCGGCCTGATACCCAGAGGCACTGTTCTATGTCTTCTCCTGAGTTGGATCCCAAAGGAAATCTTTGTTGAACTGGAGACGTTATCCAGCTCATTCACCACCACCAGATTGATTTGCAGTGCAGGTGGTGCCTCCAAGGAGATTTCCTCCATTCAAGTACCTTTATAGCAGCTCATTTTCTATTTTACTATCACATATCACACCATGCATGATGCCCCACGGTATATAGCTCAAGAACTCTTCATTTAAGATGCAAGGGAGTGGGCGAAAAGCCCCTCCCTTCAGTTCTCAGTTTAAATGTGTATGTCAGAGTTTCTTGAGGCAGGCGGGGTCTCCAGTAGAGGGCACCAAACTGGTGAATCCACCCTGCTCCCGATTTTGAAGCACCACATACACATATGGGCAGACGGGGACAGACTTGGTTTGCCCTCCTGGGGAGGGGGCACCTCACCTGATTCTACCATTTCAATGCACTGCATGATACACACACCGTGTGTGCGGGTGGTGCTGAGGTGGCAGGACAGGCTCGCTACAGGCCAAGTGATCAGGAAGAAGGGACACTTAAATTACATTTTATATTATAATTGATTTTCAATGAACCTATCAGAAGCTTCCAAAGACACAATGTAATCTACTGGGCTTAATCAAATTGTTTGGAGGTATAGTAATCATAATGTAAACGTGTGACTGAAGACAGAAACAGTTTTGATAATCCCAACAGACCTCTTAACAGGAAAAGTGACACTGATTCAATGTTGTACTGAGAAACAAAAGCAGTTATGTCTGTTTAAACAGTGTCAGTCGGCTGGTTTCAACAGCATATTGTAAAAGTTTCATTCTTTTTTTGCTGGACTGGTTTTGAGCTGTGGCACATACTTTTAAGTGACCCAACCTTTCAAACAGGAGGAATCCACAGTGATGCAGTGACAACAGAGGCTAAGCCACAGGTGTTCTACAACCGTGTCCCGAGTACCAGTGTTTCCATTTGGTAGAGTCGACAATGGATCTTGTATCAAACCAATATGTCGGCATTGCCTCCTGAGAAGCATCAGTGCCAACAAATGAGGGTTTCAAGCACGAGCCGGAAACTACTGATGGAAACTGATGGTACTATGTATGAGCGCTGACTCCTGATCAGTGATAGTACAGCTGTTCAGAGTGCTGCATCGAATCACTGTCATGAATACTCACTGTAGAGACAAAGGATTTTCAGGAAGTCATCACAAGCAGGAACAGGAGGAGCAGCTAAATATTCTCCAGAGAAGAAAAGGAGCAATCAGATTTGTGCTTGGGAGTTTTGTTGCATCAGCATTCACTACAACTTTTTCTTTAGAGGGCAGAGTGGAGTAAACGCATGAGTGCAGCAGACAGATTCTGTGGACCCCCTCAAAAGGTTGCATCTCCCCATGATGAGCAGAAACTGAAGGAAACGGGTCCTCAAGTCACTCCTTTTATTGTCACCATTAGGAACCAGCAGAACTTTTGCTTTACAGTCACTCTGATTGGTTGAATCCCATCACCTTAAAAAGATTAGAGTGGTGTCATACCTCAGGCTAGAAAGAGTACAGCAGAAAAAGGACAGCAGTTTTTTTTAGGTTGCAGTTTTAGTATCCAGCAAGGTGTTACTGTCATCAGGTCAGGGTGAGATCTGCAGACTCTTTGGCGTCGATCACTCTGAAGACTCCAACCTTTTCCTTCATGCTGCCCTTCTCTTTGTCTGGAAACAGAGGAGGGTCATTACATCTCACAGATCAGAGGGCTCAAACAAAGCCAAAAGAAGCAGAGGAGTTCTCATAAATCTGAGAACCAACCAGAAGCAAAAGCAAGAGAAGACACTGTGGAGCTTTGACCTTGTAGAAGGTGACTCACCCACTAAGTCAGAGCGGTCGAGCAGAAGCTCGAGGTCCCTGTCACTGATCACCTTGCCTCTGGTTGCCTTCACCTCCCTGTGAGAGACAGCAGTTAGCTCAGGTTCCACTGTGTTAATGACCCCCCCCCACCCCACAATCAGGACAAGAGGACGTCTCCTACTTCACTGCTTCTCTGCCTTTCAGCAGCTCCCTCAGCTCGTCCAGGTGGATGCAGCTTTTCTGCTTCAGTTCATCTCTCCCGCCTTTGAACTTGTCTGTGACGGACACAATATGTTCCCAAGCGTTCAGCACAAAGAAGGCAAGTGGGACATGTGAAGGTGCGGGAAGTGTGGTGGAGCCCCTCACTCTTGTGAATGACCATCTGTTCCAGCTTCCTCTTGGCAGACGACCTCTCCAGGATCTTCTGGTCGATGGTGTTTGCTGTGACGAGGCGGTACACCACCACGGGTTTGGACTGTCCAATGCGGTGGCAGCGGTCCTGAGCCTGCAGGTCTGCTTGAGGGTTCTAGGGGAGGGATGGGGGTTGTAATGTCAGCATACACACGTGACTCAGAACACAACAGTCCCAGCGTGCACCCACCCAGTCGCTATCAAAGATGATGACAGTGTCAGCCGCAGTCAGGTTGATGCCCAGGCCTCCTGCTCGCGTGCTCAGCAGAAAGATGAACACCTCCGGGTCCGAGGAGAACGTGGTCATCTGACGGAGGAGAACCACTCAGTCAGAAGCAGGCCTCGGCCACATACATGCTCTTCACTCACTCGAAGCCAAACTCACGTTTTGGTCTCGTTCTTCGTAGGACATGCTGCCATCCAGCCGGCTGTACTGGAAGCCCCTCAGGTAGCAGTAATCCATCAGGATATCAAGGATGGACACCATCTGACTGAAGATCAACACCTGTCGCAACAAACCACCAGTCACATGACACAAACCTGCACTCGGAGCAACAGAGATGCTGTACTAGGGATGTGACGGTAAACGTAATTATGGTAAACCGTGGTAAAAGTTTTTGGTTCAATTACAGGGATATGTAATAATGGCCTCATTCAAGTCTCGCAAGCGACTCGTGACTGTGTTTTGCGTGACTACGTAGTTGTAACAGGCATCACAACATAAGCATGTCAGAAAGTGCTGACAGCACGCAGGACATTTACCAGTTTACTAAAAGAAGGAAATCTGACGTCTGGGCCTACCGTATTTTCCGCACTATAAGGCGCACCTAATAACCTCCAAATTTCTCAAAAGCTGACAGTGCGCCTTATAGTCCGGTGCGCTTTATATATTGACCAATATTGAGCCACAACAGATCTCGCAACTACGGTAAGCAGCTGCCAACTTCAAGTGTGCGGTTCATACTGGGATATATGACTGCGCGGGGCGGTGGTGACCGAGCAGTGCCAGTGTGAGCGCGGCGGCGGTGGTGACAGAGAGCAGGTAGCTCCTCTGCAGTGGGGCCGGCAGCGAGGACCTGCCGCCGCCGCCGCCCGTGGCCAGCTGGGGAGTGAGGAGTTTAAACTCAAGGCGATCATTCACGCAGTAGAACACGGGGATAGAGCAGCAGCAAGAGAATTTAACATTAACGAA
>JASSRZ010000014.1:18943072-18953985 GCA_032164315.1 Malacoctenus gilli
CACACACACACACACACACACACACACACACACACACACACACACACACACACACACACACACACACAAACTGTCTGCACTGTGTGTAAAGTCAGGATAGAGTAGAACAGGCTTGTGGGAAAAATCACACCTTCCCAAGCCAATTTTGCCATGCAAATGCGGAGCAATTCCAGTGCACAAAAACAGGGGTAAGATCTTATCCATTTTATTGAGCCACAAATATCATCCCTAACCTCAGATAGATAAACAGAGGTAGCTTCTTCATTTGCGTAGGAAGCAATTTAACCCCTGCCCCGACCTCCCCTGTGGAGGCTGCAGAATAGCAGGGGGGCCACAGAACGCGACCCTGCATCTTTAAGCAGCCTTGAATGCCACAAGCCAACACAAAAGCTGCCTCAGTCAAACAGTGCCTGAGTAAAACTCATGTCCTCAATCCTTCACTAGCGTCAATGATAGTATGGGCATCATTTGCCCTCATTTTTGACTTGTGGTGCCCTCTGTATGGAACATATTTTATTCACACAATATCCGAATTGCTTCTTTCTGTTTGTTTTCAAATACAGAGTGCTTTTGAAATTCACAAACATGCACGCACGCACGCACGCACGCACGTACGCATTGTTTTGCCGGCAGTTGAACTGTATAAGGACAATCCCTTTTTTTTAAAAATGTTTTTCAAAATTGATGATCACAACTGGCATGTCTTAGATCAGTCAGTTTTAAACTGTGCTCAATTGACCTGCTCGCCAACGCTTGTGTGGGGAATTTGAGGCAAAGTGAGTACAGCAGCAGTAAGTAAGGTGGATGGATTCTTGACGGACAGTCCCCTGAGTCCAAGACCCCATTCAGCTCTGGTAACAAAAGCCAGCAGGCAGAGCAGGCAGGATAATTGAAACGCAAACAACTGATCAAAGAGAAGCTCTAGTTCGACAGTTTCATTGTTTATGTACAGGCCTTATGTGAGACCTGTTGACTTTTCCAATTGGAGCTGTAAACTTTTGTTTGTTCATGCATTTCCAAGACTGATTGTTAGTCTGATCTCAACAATTACAGCTAAATGTGTTTGCCAGCTCAGGCAGAGCCCCCTCTTCCCTCCTTGCTGTCCTAAAACATCAAAAGGAAGACCCCCCTAAAAAAAGTCCCCCAAACACACCCATCACAACCCCCAAACATCTTCTCCTCCTCCCAACCTCTTCATTTCCTTTTAGCCATGACTCTTTAGCTGCAAAGCCAGCCATAAATGATTCTTCTCGACGGTGCGGTGTCGAGGACGTTGTCTTCAGAGTGCTGGGCCTGAAACAAGGGGGCGCTCCTTTTGATACAAAGACAAAGAAAAAACAATCTGCACGTTTCAGTCATTTGAGGTTGTGCTCAACTGATCAAAGAGCAGCAGGAATGCCTCCTGCAATAGAAGGCATGAGGACTTTCATGATGTGAATGAGCACAATTTGATGCTAGTGATGCTAAATGTTTGAAGGCCTCACGAGATGTCAGAAGGTCAATCTACTTTTGGAAGTTGTCTGACCGTGACACTGGTAGTTTGGGTGCATAAAGAGGCCTCGGGGTGATGCTGCTGGGATGTCTGTAAACAGGACCCACATGCAAGCAGCACAAAGTCAGATAATTGTCTGATTCCTGAACCTATAAGGTCATTCAAGTGACTACAGAATGGATACACATTTAGAGCACACTTTGACCCTGAATAAATCTGCGTGTAATTATGATTTTCTCTTTACTGGCTCCCTGTAATTTTTACAATAGAATGTCAGATTTTCTTTCAAAAATACAAAACTCTTAACATCTCATCCTGCTCATATCCTAAAAAGCTGTTAGTACCATATTATCCCTGAAGAGCTCCTGGTCTTTAGAGTGCTGGATTTCTGGAAGTTGAGTTGGCAGGTTTTAAGAAGGAACTTAAGAACTGCCAGAGAAGAGGCCTGTCTGATGTACAATGGCAGCAAGTTCAACAACTTTGGGCCTGCCACAGAAAATGCTCTATCCCCCCCCCACATCTTCCGTCAAGACCTCGGTACATCCAACAGCAGCAACTCAGCTGACCGAAGAGTGCGAGTGGGAGCATGAGGATGGAGAAGCTCTGAGAGATAGGAGGGGGCCGGGCCATTCAAGGATTTAAAAAGGTATAAAAGAATCTCAAACTGAACCCTAAAAGTTACAGGCAAGCAGTGAAGAGAGGCCAGGAAGTGGGAGATGTGCTCTCTCTTCCTGGTGTTCGTCAGCAGCCACGCTGCAGCATTCTAGACCAACTGGAGGTGAGACAGGTGTTTCTGAGATGCGCCAAAGAGGAGTGCATTACAATAATCAATTCGAGTGGTTATAAAACCATGGATGACTGTCTCCAGGTCGCACTGGGCTAAAAAATGTTTAGCCTTTGCTAAACGCCTAAGCTGAAAAAAGCTGGCCGTAACAGTGGCTTTTATCTGCTTATCTAGATGAAGAAAGTTGTCCAGCTGGACCCCAAGATCTGTGACCACAGTATGTAAATTACTGGACAGAGAACCAAGATCAGCAGATAAAGGCTTTGAGAGCAGTGGGGTTGAAGACTATGACCTCAGTTTTATTTTCATTAATGTGTAAAAAGCTGAGAGACATCCAGACTTTGATGTCAAGACAGGCTAGCAGACCTGCCGATGCAGAAGGATTGCTGTGTTTTAGTGGGACGTAGACCTGAGTGTCATCAGCATACAGATGAAATGGACATTTATGTTTCCTCAGGATTTGCCCCAGGGGGAACGGGTAGAGGGAGAAGAGCAGAGGCCCTAGAATGGACCCTTGGTGGACACCACAGGGTAATGAAGCAGGGGGAGATTGGCACTGACCATAGCGCATGGAGAAAGCCCTATCAGAGGTATGATCTAAACCATTCCAGTGCCATGCCTTTTATGCCTACCCAGCGCTCCAGGCGTGTCAGCAGAGTGGTGTGATCAATTGTATCGAAAGCTGCAGTCAAATCCAGTAAAACCAGAACAACATGGTTGCCAGAATCAGCTGCTAAAAGAATGTCATTAAAAACCCTCAAAAGGCTGTTTATGTACTGTGCAGAAGTCTAAAACCTGATTGAAATGGGTCTAAAACACCATTAGCTGTTAGAAACTCCATCAACTGGAGATGCACAGCTTTCTCTAGGATCTTTGAGACAAATGGAAGCCGAGAGACGGGTCTGAAATTGGACAACAAGGAGGGATCAAGACCAGGTTTCTTAAGTAAGGGGGAAACCACTGCATATTTAAAAGCATGAGGGACAACACCTGAGGACATACTGCCATTTATAATGTTGAGAACAACCAGTCCCAGTGTATAAATGAGCTCTTTAAACAAACGTGGAGGGAGAGCGTCCATAGGAGAACCAGAGGATCTTAAAAAACCCATAAGGTCGTAGAGGGCGAAAAATGTTAATGGCTCAAAATGTGAATAGACTTGGTCTTCAGAGAAGGAGGCCACAGTGGCAGAGCTTCAGCTATAAGTCTCCTCTCCTGTGGAACCAGCTCCCACCTTCAGGCAAGGTGTCCATAATGATTTTTAATAATTTGGATTTTTTTTGGTGGTAGACCAAGAATGAACTGAACTGTCTCACATATGTTGCCACTGAAAATCGAGAGCCTTATGTGTCTCTTCTTGGTCTGATTTTGCTGTCCAGTTGTATCTATTTTCTTTGCTGTTGTCAGTGCTCTCTGTTTTCACTTTGTTGGAGTGTGGATCATCTGCCCATTCGTCTCTTTCATAGTCAGTCCTTTCTCCCTCTCCTGTGGTCTGTGCACCTTCCTATATGATCTGTGGATGGAGCAGTGCTGTATTTTTCTGCCCCTATCAAGTCAACAGTGTGTGCAGACTTACTGCCTGATGTCACCTTGTTGGTGCTCTCTGTTTCTGTCTCTGAATTGATTTTTTTTACTCTGTTTGAAAAGAGAACATTATTTACAGCCCAACAGTCAAAAATGTCTTGGACAAAAGAAACAGCATTGTCTAGGTGTTCATTACACTAAAAGACTATCTTCTAAAAAGTTCTGTTTATTTTCAAACCATTTTTGCTCCAGCACCTCTGGCAGCCCTTAATTGGTATAAATGTATAAAAATGGATGTTTGGATGAATGATTGGGAGGGAATGGATATTTTCCTAAACTTTCACAAGCGCTGCTCTGGAGTTCGAACTTCAGTGCTGATGTAAACTTATATTGTGAGAAACCACTGCTTGTCCTGAAAGGAGCACTGTAGTAGTTTACATCTCACATGGTTTACTTTTTTTGAAATGGCACTCTAAAACATATGCTTTCATTGGTTACTTGCACAATTTTCAGATTTCTTGCATGTTGGGAATGACAGATTCCAAATGGACCCATTCTCATGAAGTCCCGGAGGGAATAATTTAATTTAAAGTTCTAAGAATGTGGCAGCATACGGACAAATATGCTGCCTGACAAGTTCCTCAGTCAGGCTCTCGAGGAGTTCCATTGTTTAAAAAGTGTACTGTAGTGGGAGAAGGCGGGGGGACACACGCTCGTCGAAAATCAAATGTTTTTTTAATTATCATTGTTGGAAATAAGGATAGCTTGCTTGAAACCAAAAACACTGATAAGTAAGTTAAAGCGCTAGTTCCTGGCGGTTCATGCTAAATAAAAGTTAATAACTAAACAACCTGCAGAAACCCCCACAATGCAATGAAACAAAACCATGATCAGAGACAAAACCAGAATCTACTGAAAAGTTCTTATAACAAATGATGGTTTCTCGGAGTCAGTATGCAAACAGGTACCAGGGAGGAGGGGCGCACAGGACAGGTGGAGTCCTTGATAGGTATGCAAGTTGCAGCAGCCTTGTAAGAGGGTGAGAGGTTTGATTTAAGTGAGTGTGGTTGCTGAGGTGTGACAATGATCAGCAGCAGACAACAGCTGCAACATGTCTTTGTTGAGACAAAATCACAGGAGGGTAAATGTTCGAGGTGTTTTGTGAACAGTTTGAGCCACTGTGGCTCTACTTTTTTTTTAATGAAAATTATGCAATAAACACCTCTGAAAAAGACTACAGATTAACTAAAAACACAAAAAATTGCCGACAGATATGCATCATATATGGACAGCATGTGACACATAACAGGACTCTTCTAGCCAGCTTTCCATTCATGTCTGTCCTCCACATCAGTCGGAAGACATTTGAAAAGGACTGTCATGCTTTGGAGTCGCGACTCAATTGCGTCACACACCGCCAAACCGCGCACGTTACGCCATGACGTACGGGACGTCTCTTCCGTCACTTTAAAGCTGCCGGCTTGTTTTGGCAATGGCTGCCTGATGTGCCTCCGAAAACCAAGTTGAAGATGTTTGTGCTCGGCACCCCTTTCCTCCTGTCACAGCGACCAGGGGCGGACCGAAGGAGAGCGCCGAGGAGACAGTAGCGCCGCCAAGGTGTCCAGCATGCTGCTGCCCCAGCTGCCCGACGATGTCCTCTATAACATCTTTTCCTACTTGGACTACAGAGCTCTCAGTCGCCTCGCGCAAGTATGCAGAAGCATGCAGAGCTTCGTGAGGAGGGACGCCGTGTGGAGGAAGATCGCCAGAGACTTTCTGAACACCGGCATCACTCGGACTGGGACGGACATGTAAGGCAGCGAGCGTGCTGGTGGCTTGGTTTGTGAGTGCTGCTGCGTGCCAACTTCCACCAAGTTCCGGAGCTGCCCCCCCCCCCCCCACACACACACACACGTGTACTTTGTCGACCGAGCGGTGGCCTGACTCACCTCTTCGCTCACCGCTTCTTAAACGGAGGCTGGCAGGAGCTCAGCAGTCATTAGGAGGCAGAGGTGTGAGCACCCATGTGACCCCACACAGCCCGGCCAGTACAATCCCTATAAACCGCAATGATTCAAATAGTAGAATCCATGGAAGTTAGATGACATGACTTGAGGTGAATTAGAGTAGTTTCTTATAAGTTCAGTTGGCTCTCCGAATCTGTGGGTCTGAGTGGAAATTAGTTATGAAGGCTTTTACTGGTTTGTTCTGTGAAGAAGGTGTTTCAACAGAGGTGGTTCTAAAGCTGATTACCGTACCTGCCTCCATACATTGATCCAATTGGGCTGTCTTTGAGTTTGCACTGCACTTCTTTTTGCACTTTGAAGAATGGTGAGACGAGGGCCAGTGCTAAAGCTGCTTCCCTTCCTCCTCCTCAGTGTGGGATAGTTACATTGTTATAAAAAAGTATAAGAATGGCAGCTTTTATTCATATAGAACTTTTTGTGACACTCTAAGACAAGGTTCCATGTGTTGCTACAGCTGCCCTGGGGCAGGCTGGTGTGCCTGCAGCCCTTAGGACCACCACCAACAGGCAAGGTGGGCAAAGTGTCCTGTCCAAGGACACAAGTCTGTAGTGGATTTGGTAATTTACTGGACAGCCTGCTGCACTAATTGAGCCATGGCTGGCCCAATACAAGTACAGTGTATTGATGTGTTCATTGGTGGCGATATGACCTCCATGAAAATGATGGAGAAACAAACGTTTGAAGATTTTTTTGATGTAAGGGTGGAAGCAGTCTTTCTTGGCCTCCCAAATCAAGTTGAGCAGAACGAGAGAAGGCTGAAATTCTGTTGTGGCATGTGTTCTATTGGCACTATCTGGCACTTTCATTATCAATGAGCAGGAGAACAGTGAGGGTTTTTTTCTCCCACACTATTGCAGGCGTAGTAACAGTGAAATGTTGCTTTTGTTGCAGATATCCTCATATACCACTGAAGGAGAGAGTGAGGATAGCACAGAACTGGTATAATGGCATCTGCAAAAAGACCATTTCTTTCAAATGGAAAATCAAGTAAGTCATTCAATGGAAATGGTTGAATTTTACTGTCACACCATACATATGAAGAGTGTCGGAATACGTGAGGTAGATGTTGGAGATTGGCATTTTTACCGATATCCAATATTGCGATATTATTCAACTCTTGATTCAAGATACCGATAATCACCAATACGATACAGCCCCTTACCCACCAGAATATATAGAAGATAAATTTTATGATACTAATATGACAAATCTCCTGTCTTGGAATTGACTAAAAATCATGCATACTTTTAGCTCTGCAAAATATGACCACAATTCAAGTTAGGCTATGAGAAAAGTGCCATATTTATTTTGTCTCCAGCAGCAATTTGGATCACATTCTCCCTGAGGTAATCCTAATAAACACCCGCTACATAGGGCAAATTTGACTTCTTCACAAAATGTCAACATTAAAACTGTAAGGCAAAGTCCAACTGAAACAAGTTTTTATTTTATCTTTAAAAAAATACTTTCAGCACACATTTAAGCTGGGTCACTCATTAGCCTACTTGAGGCAACACAAATCAAATGTACATTTAAAAAGTCAGCGAATAACCTGCCCTAATTGAGCAGTGCATGTTACAATATCGGCTGCAATATCGGACATCCCGAGTCCAAATCTATATATGGGCTCTTCTCTCAGACTTCAGTGAAATTTATCTTTTTGTCAAACTTCTCCTTGAAGTTTGTGAAGGTTGCCTCTTTGTTGTGATATTTGAGTGTGTTTTGTTGCAGGCTGTTTATGTGAGATCCTCCTCTGTCTCTATGTTTCATTTATTGTTTTGATGTCAGATTGTTGCCGTGGTTGCAGCTTGACGAAGACCTACTGTTCCTGTCTCACGCTGCTGACATCCGGGAGTACCACCTCCACCGAGACTCTGGCAGGGTCCAGCATAGACCCTTCCAGCTGTATTCGAGTCACAAGGGGGATGTCTGCCGCTTTGTTCTTACTGACTCTCACCTGGTCAGCGGGGGAAGGTAGCGAATTTTTCATATCTCACATTGCCATACCCTATCTCAGTGTTGATGTTTTGTATTTGGACATTAATGCCCTGATTGAATAAGAGAACAGTGGTGCATGTGCAGAATCAGCCTGTGGCCTGACAGCAACTGGGTGAAACAATTTACCTTCATGAAGCATAGAAGTTGATCTGAGATGACAGGCCTTGAGTCAGGCTGCAGATTGAAGCTGATTGCTCCAATATTGGAGCACAAGGTAATGTGGAGATGTTGTGCGAATCTGTTGGTGTTTTACACACTGTGATGCAGCAGCCTGGACAGCCATACATTGGGTTTACTCCTCCCAGGTGACATCGTCTTGTGTGACGAGTGTGTAAAAATTGTATCCGGTACCTCCAAAAAGTTGCAGATAACACAACCTCATTTTACCATGATGACATTTAGAGCACAAAGACACCCAGCCACAGGCTGCTTTGGAATCCATCCCTCCACTCTGTGCACCTGTTATAACCACAATGAGTTTTCTTGGGACTTCGTAGCCACAAAATGATTACATTTCTGAAAACATTCAAACGTAAAGGAACACAAAATGCAACAGAAAGAAGGAACACAACAGAGGAGGTGTGAGTTTGTTCACACTTAGTTAAAAATGTTTGTGTTAAAAAAGGACAGAAGAAAGAAGGTCAGGGTTTCTGAGGCCATTGCGACAAATAACCTGACTCAGTGCACAGTACATGTCAAAGCAACCTCATGTTATTATGCTGGTTGATAAACACATTAGTGAGAAAAACACTCAAAAGATTGATCCAGTTGAATTCTCCTCAGTAATCTGGGACCATCACAGCTGGACTCTCACTGAGATTCCAGGTGACGCTTTCAGTGAAATATTGTCCTGTGATGCAAGAGTGGGAGCTCCCAAGTTTTTCTATGTGAGGCCCAAAATCTATGCGTTGTAAACTGAATGAACAGTGTGTGTGTATGTGCCCGACACATCAGGGCCTGGTTTGTGAGGCTGACTGCATCACTTGCAGGAGCAACATTGGTGTCAAATATTTATGACCTCCCAGTGTGACCACTCCTACAACCCTCATGCATCACTAGAAATGCAGCGTGTCCTGGGTCTTTCTCTGGGTCTCTGGTCTGGATCATGCCTGGAACATGCCCCACCTGGCCTGAGAGGCATCCAAAATGCATGCTTGAGTCACCTCAACTAACTCCTCTTGATGTGGACGAGCAGATACACTCTCCTGAGCTCCTCCTATGTGGTGGCACACCCCACCCTCACTCTAATTGATAGGGCGATCACTTTTCTGAAGCATTATTTGCAGACAGGTGTGCTCTGAGTGCATGGAAGTTCCTGGTCCACACAGGTATCCATGAAGCAACATGTTGCTGTCAGCAGAAAGAGTCCCCCTTTCGTTGGTTTGTATCTCCAGGTAAATGACAGCTCCAATTTTAAGTGACTGGAATTTTCACCATTTGCAAAACGAGCTTTATCTTTGTGTGTTACTTTGCCATCTATGTAGAACCCAAAATACGTCCTCATTGTGCTTCTCAGATGTTGTATAGTCAGGATTTTCTGCTTGTGACAGTTTTGTTCACCATTGTTCTACATTTGATGTGCCAAAACAGGAGTCAATATGATAGAAAGTTTTTAATTGCCCCCTCTGTTGGATGCAAGGCAAACTGCATCAAATTGCCTGATGCCCCTTTAGAAACTGCGGATGACATTTCAAACAGCTAATTACAGATCAAACACTAACGTTCCACCTCATGTTTGAATAAATATCTGAAACCCTACTCTATTTAGGGTGTGTACTGCCATCCTGAAAGAGAAACTTATTTCCTTTGCTTCCAGTCGACATATTTTTCCTTCAGTCCCGTCCCAAAGTTCATGACTACAGCTGAGAGTAAGAACATAGATTGACATGTTGAAGACTTCACTTCTCTACCCTTCTCCTTCACCACAGCAGAGCAGTACAGAGACAGCAGTGCTTCTGCTGCTACACCGATCCGTCTGCCAGTCTCACGTTTCCTTCCCTCACTTGTAAGCAAGACCCCAAGATACAGTAGTGGGAAAGTGTTGCATTATGCCTTTCGCTACACAGCCAGAGCCAGTAGAAGTTGTCTGCAGGAGCAGTATCCACATCCTAGTGTGACCAGTTCAATCCTTGGAGATGAGCCCCATTGAAAACCTGATTGTAAGAAACTTTGCCCCCAGCAGTGTGAAAGACTTGTTGGGAACTTGTAACACAGGATTAGATCTCTACTGCCTGCTGATGGCAGGAATGCCTCTTGTTGATTTGATGATGGGATGGTGATGATGTGATGATTATGTCTGAACCCTCCTTATCCACAATTGCCGTTCTCCACATCTGGGTAGAACTCTCCTCTGACCTAAAGAGGCAGACCACCTCAGATTTGGATGTGATGCTTTTTTGCATCACGCTTGGCTGCAAACCTGCACACAACATGATACAAATTATTGGGCCACAGGGTGTCCCAATAATTCCTAAAAATTCCCCAGTTGCCTCAAAATTGAGCAGTGAGAGTCCTGACAGGCACTCACGGGATACCTCGTTTTTCTCAAGCAGTAGAATGAGGAGCATATCTTCCAGCTGTCAGGCTCCTCTCCTGTGGAACTAGCTCCCACCATTAGATCCTGATGCTAGCACAGCCTGTGTTTGCAAGACGTTTCTGAAAACCTTTCCTTTTGATGAAGCCAATAGTTCAGAATTATTCAGGTCTTCTTGGATCATTTTATTCATGATGCTGCTTTTTGGCGTTATAATGCTTCAAAAGCCTTGGCGTTAGCACTGAGCACCTCTCTCCTCCCCTCAATCATACGTTACCTTGCATTAACTGGCCTCACGTACATCTTTCCCTTCCAGATCTGCTGTCTGATGTTGACTTCCTTTTTGGTTGCCCTCTGTCTCCTCCTCTTCTCTCCTCTCCTCCCCTCTCCTCCCCTCCCCTCCCCTCTCCTCTCCTCTCCTCTCCTCTCCTCTCCTCTCCTCTCACTGCATGCTGGGAATGTGGGCGTGTGCGTGAGCGCGTGAGTGTTTGCGGAGCGTGTGGAGCGGGTGGAAGTGTCAGAGTGCTTGAGGGACGTTTTCTCCAACTTTTCTTC
>JASSRZ010000015.1:8223-21781 GCA_032164315.1 Malacoctenus gilli
ATTCACCTTGCTGAACCTGACCTCCGGTTTTGCGTTGAACGGATATTCGTCTCAGTGTGAGGACTTAGACAAGAGGTTGGCACCTATTATGTTGCCTTGTTTACATATGATGCTGTAACATTCACATTAATATCGGACAAGTTCGTGTAAGCAATGAAGTTGGAAGGAGGAGCGTCAGATGTTTAGAGGCGGAGCATCCTGCCCGGCTGGCAGAGCGACACACAGGTCTGTCCAATCACCTACCAGCAAGGATCCCCCTGTCTGTCCTTGAGCAACTGTTATCAATGAAGGAGACCCAGAGGGAGCCAAGGGACCCCCAAAGTTTTGGCTGATGTGCTTCTAGGCTAGAAATTCGCACACAATACAAAAATCACTCACTTTATTTACAACAAACAACTCGTAAACAGGACGTGTCAGCAGAAAAAAAGCACCATTTACATCCGACACGTGTCGTGAAAAGCCTCCAAAGTCCGAAAGTCGCGCCACGTTGGAGGAAGTCCGTCCTGCAGGTAGTGGCCACAGCGCTGACAGGGCGACTGGAAGAGTTTGATGTAACTGCGCAGCCAAGTCTGAGAGACGGGCGAGACGGGGAAAGGCAACGAATCAGAGACGTCTGACACACTAAACAGGCAAGAGGCGGAGACTGGGACATGGACTGGAGCGTCCCAACCTGAAGAAAAACTCGCAATACAGTCCAGTGCCCCCTGGTGGCTGAGTTACACATGTCGCTGACACCATCAAGGTGTGAATTTGAGGAGTTTTGAGGGTGAGAGACAGACGGGTGAAACGGAGACCTACCATGAAGGATCGAACCACCACATCTGGCATCTGAGGCAGCTGGTAGTGCAGCAGGGCGGTGGTGGCGTGGTCCGTCACCTAGCAACAGCAACAGGAAATCAGGGCGCCGCAGAGAAGACCAGTGAAGTCACTGACCGCGAGGTCTTACCTTCTGGAACACCTGGTACTGAGACTTGGTCCAGATGTCCAGCTGCGGGAGGACACAATCAGTTAAAGACGGACCGACGGCGGCGACGGCGACCCGAGGGGAGTCTCACCTTTCCGTCCTCGTTATAAACGTTCTCATTAAACCCCCGGACAACAGTTCTGTCGATGAACAGCGAACGCATCACCACAATCGCCTTCAGCACTTTCCCAAGGGTCACCTGTCACACACATACACACAGACACACACACACCATCAGAAGTTGTGTCCCAACAGCGCTTTTGTGATATTGCGTGCCTGTCGCATTACCAGCAGCACAGCGGACGTCCCGTTCGGTCTGAACAGCTCGATGCTCATATCAGGAAACATTCGGCCAATACGAGTGATCACGTCGTCTACGTAACTGTACACAAAACACAGTAAAAGAATATTTCTGCAGTAATACTGGAACTACTAAAACGACAGTTGCTTACAGTGCAGCAATAACACTGGCAGTGCAGTACAAAAAGCTTGAGCCGTCAAGAAGCAAATCCCGGTTGAACTCCAACATGTTGACTTTTCAAAATAAAGTAGTACTCACTGAGGTGGGAGTACCAAAGTACTGGGTTGGACCTTAGGGCGTCGTTTGGCTGAAGCTCCCATCTGATTGGCTGATCGTTTGAGTGACTGCTGGTTTAACAAACTTGAGGCCAGACCTGCGTGGTATTGCAACTGCACACACAAACAGTTGTCAGTCAGTGGCTGGTTGGGAGTCTTTCGTGGTGCGGAATTGAGGGGGGGTTCCTGGTACCTTGTTGGACCACTTGTAGGCCTGCAGCAGCTGCGAGTACAGCGGGGTTTTATCCTGCACTGGGTCCAGACTGAGCAGGCCGCTGTTGTGGAGCGGGTGGGACTCTGAGGGCCGACCGACGAGACCGCTGAGACGCTCCAACTCACTGCAGGAGACGGAGGACACGGTTGAGGACCGCTGCATGAATCGGCGCTTTCCACTCGTCCCTTCCCTGCCTCACTGCGTCTCTATGAGACTCGGTCCCGCTGCTGCGCGCGCTGCGACCGGGCACGAGCGCGTGCAGGTGAATCCACACCGAATGGCTCTCAAAGTGCCACAATTTCTTCATGTGGGTGCAACTTTGGAGAAAAGACTGTCTGGACACCGCCGTCACTCAATGAATGAGAGGTGACAGCAGCAAGTGAGGTGTCGCTGGACTCTGTTGGTTCGACTCGCCACAACTCCGCAGCTTCACCTGCCACCTGCTTGACGGCGCGCGCTCGTTGCTCCGCCCCTCCCGCAGGGACAATAACACCGCCCACTTGTCCCCTGCAGCCGCTCTCACGGCGGGCAGAGCTGACTCGAAGGAGGACGAGTGTAAAAGAGCCCAAACGAGGGGCTTCGCGAACCCGGCTGGACTCACTTGAGGTCCCGGTTGACCGCCTGCAGGTGGTCCTGGAACTCGGAGGTGAACTGCTTCTCGCGGCCCTCCAGCGTGTCGCGGTTCTTCATCCCGTCCTTCAGGGACTCGAACACGCGGCTCACGCTGGAGCGCAGCGCTTGGATGCCGCTGATGGCGTGAGAAAACGCGTCCAAATTCACCCCGACGTTCACCACGTCTGCCATTTTGTGTGTCTGCCCTGGCTCCGCCGGCACGCAAAGATGACGTCACGCAGGAAGTCCAAGAAGCCAGGACGGAAATCAAAAGCGAACCTCATCGTGAACGTTCAATACATTGTCATGAAATCGCAGAGAGGAAAAACACAAAAACAAGAAGTTCATTAGTTTAAAAACGATGTGATTACAGAGGAACACAAGCAGCACAACAAGCAAACAGGAAACAAACACAACATGGAAACAAAGAGCCAAAGAACAGCTGTTAAGCTCTTTTTTTTCTAGATTTTCTTCTCTTCAAGCCTGCTGGGGATGCCTCACAGCAGGCCCAGGTGTGACCAACGGCGTAGGTTTGATTTTGACTTTGGTAGGGACACAAAAGTCCTTCAAAGGAGCATATCTAAAAGTTGACGTGTTTTTAGTGACCGGAAAAAACGCCAATGGCTGCTTAAATGAGTGATTGAAATTGCTATTGGCAGGACTTCTTACAAACGCAACTTGAACACAACCTTCGGAAGCGCGAGTCTCTGCGATTTTTTACTTTTTTTTTTATTTTGGCCTTGAATATTGGTAGGGACGTGTCCCTACCGTCCACCCCTAAAACCACACCCTTGGGTGTGACGCATCCTGCTGGGCCCTTCCCCTTCCAAACAGCTGCCTCAGCCTGCAGTCTGTCCAGCTCTTCGGTGCTCCTGCTGTCACCTGGACAGGAAACACACCAGCAGGATGAGCTCAGCTCGTCCTGAAGTTCTATTCGTTACACCTGCATCCATAAGCAGGATTGTCCGATTCAGCTTCGCGGCCCGCAACCGCACGTCGACACCTGCATGCACACGCACGGATGTGTCTCAGAACAGGGCCGGCTTGCGCGAACACTCTGACCTCTGCTCGAGTGAGTCGCTCATGGAGCAAAATGGTGTCGGGGCCGAGGAGTGAAGGGGGTGGAGCCTCCAGCTCACCGAGCGAGGACTCCACAGCCCAAGTCAGAGCGGTTCGGGGATTCACAGCGAGCGGAGTTCAGAAGCTGAGAAGAAGGATTAAAAGGAGGACAAACAGAAGGAGGAGAGCTGAAGAAAAGAAGGATTAAAGGGAGGAGGAGGAGGAGGAGGACAAGGAGGGAGAGGAAACAAAAGGAAATGAGGAGGGGCAGCAGGACCACGAATGTTTGATCAACATTCATCACTTTTATAAAGAAACAGCCCGGGGACAGAAACAGGTGAGTCCTGCAGAGACAAACAGGTTCGAGAGGGAAGTGAGACACAGACAAGAAGAAGACAGACAGCTGGAGTTTACATTCGATATGTGTGTTGGGATAAAGTGGCAGGATTCTGTGATGGCACTCATGCTGAATGCGAAGGGAAGCTACTCGATGACACTTGAGCTGGGAGCAGCAGGACGGGCAGGAACAACTTAATAAAGACAGTCAGCAGGAAGACTGTCCTGCGGGACCGCGTTTATTGGTGTTTTTCATCACTTGCAGCCACAAGCCAAACAAGCAGCACCAGCCAACAGGTAGAAGAGCGAGCTGAGTTCATACCCAGACTTTAATTCTGCAGGAGTTCTTCAGGGAAGCCGGCCTCCTCATCAGGGTTTGAACGCATGCTTCATCAGGCTCACGCTTGCTCCGCCTGCTGTCAGGGGTCAGGGGTCAGGGGTAAAGGTGAGGACTCAGGGGCAGCATGTTAGAACTCAGGAAAGTTGTTTCGATCAGGTCTGAATAAGGTTTTATTCCTGCTCCTCTCTCCAAACCAGTCTCGACTAATTTTGCTTTCTGAAGTCTCGTTGGTTTTTGACAAGTTTGTTTATGCCGCTGCCTTTTTTTTTCCAGCCATGAAGACGCAGGACATTTGACGCTACGTCGGCTGACTGAGAGTGGTCGCTGCATGGTAACCACAGCAACCACATGATGACCCGCTGGAACCTGTGCTGCTTGAAGAAGCTGCACAAAGTGTTACTCGTGTGGTAAATATGCGGACATGAACCGGACAAAGCTCCTTGCGTCCACCTCGTGAGACGGAACGTCCATCATGTCCTTCCCCTCGGGGTTTCCTTGTCTCCTCGTCCTCTTGGTCTTCCCGCCGCCGGGCTGCTGTCAGTACGATCTGTGTCGGTCGTGGCTCAGCTCGGAGGCGGGGCCCGGGTTAGAGTTCTACGCCTGTCAGCCCCCGCCAGCCAACATGAAGGAGGTGATGCAGATAAGAGTCGACCCCCCCGGAATCACCTGTGGAAACCCCCCCGAAAGGTTTTGCACCCTGGTGAGTCCGAGCCTCTCAGAACGCCGGCGCACGGCCCAGAAACGCCGCAGTCGCCTCGCTTATGAAACATTCGCAAGCGTCGCTGCTTGCCTGCACCTCTTCGAGTCTCACAGCCACTTCCTTTTTGTCATCACCTTTCTATTTGCCAGAAACGTTGCACTTCCTGTCTGTTTGCGCACGTTCCTAAAACAGAAATGCAGAAACAGAAATTTTTCTCGCTCACGCAAACGACCCATCATGAACGGGCCTTGGCGTGGCCTGCCTTGGTTTCCACCCTTAAAGTGTCAGAGGTGCCTTCCTCCCACACGGAAGCGTTGGTCTCCACATGTGCAGGTGGAGAGAGAGCGAGGGAGAGCCGCGGGCGAGCAAAGGCCACCTCGCTCCTCTCGCGTGTCCACCTAAAATAATACGATCACACAAGCATGTGATGGATAGATTTTACACAGCGACTCGCTCCCACGTCTTCTGCACAGTGAATGTCGCCGCAGCACTGTCAGAGAGACACGTTATAGATCGCTGGACCGTCTCTTCTCTTTCTCTGTGAAGTCAACTCATCTCAGTTGTGAGGAAAAAGACGTCGAAGATAAGGGATTCAGCCAACGAGTGGGTTTTATCGACCATCTCGAATGAATGAGTAAAAGCGAAAGAAGGGAAGAAGTTCTGATATGCAGCCAGCTGTCACGTGACCTCTTCCGGTGGCCCTGAGCGACAGGTGGGAACGCAACCGAGCCCCACTGTGTGACTAATTGTTCCTTTGGGAGTGTAAACGTGTTTGAATTATTGATAAATGTAAAAAGCTCCACTGAAGCTGAAATAAAAGCGAGTCGTTTCTTCCCTTCGGCCGAAACAATTCCATGCAAAGAGAGGAGGGTACAGGCTCCGCCCCCTTGCAATTAGGTGCAGGAGGCGTGCACCTTTATGTAGCATGAGCTAATCTGCTCAGCTCAGTGTGACAGTTGGCAGAAGCAGCTGAAGTTAAAGGATAAACTGATTAAAACAGAGTTAATCACTCTGCTAATGTCACGCCCTGCAGGGTTCACCAAAGGTCAAAATTACCCACTCAGCTCTTTGTCTGTGCGCGTGTGTGCGTGTGTGTGTGTGTGTGTGTGTGTGTGTGTGTGTGTGTGTGTGTGTGTGTGTGTGTGTGTGTGTGTGTGTGTGTCCCCTTAGGAAAACCCGTACCTTTGCAGTGATGAATGTGACGCGTCCAGCCCCGACCTGTCTCACCCCCCTCAGTTGATGGGTGACAGGGAGAGAGGTGGCCTTATCACGTACTGGCAAACGGTCACGTGGTCCAGATATCCTGAGCCCCTATTGGCCAACATCACTCTCACCTGGAACAAGAGTCTGGAGGTGGTCGACGACATCGTGGTGACCTTTGAGTACGGCCGGCCCACCAGCATGGTGCTGGAAAAGTCCCTGGACAAAGGTAAGAGAGGCTTTTCAGGGACTTTGGCGGCTGAATTACCTGCAGCCCAAATCGTCAGTCCATGGAGTCAGAGTTAGGAACCGGTCTCAGGGTCTAAGTTGGGGGGGGGGAGTATTTTCATACCCTTAGGCAATACTGAATTGACACCAAATTGGATTACATGGTCAACCCTCTGCATGGATTCAGGGACTCTCCGCAACAGCATTGCAATTAGACTCTATCACGCAGAGGAGGACCACGTGTGAACATACAGGCCTTCATCTAGTGACGGTCCATGGCGTGCATGGTTTGAGGTGCGGTTAGTCTACGGATGACGGTTGCATGCAAGCGTGTCGTCTCTGGACTCTGTTTAACTTCAGGCTACGTTAATAGTGGAGATGGTCACACGATCACATTGCCTGACTCTGTGTGTGCGTTCACTAGGTATCACCTGGCAGCCATATCAGTACTACGCTGACGACTGTCTGGAAGCCTTTGGCATGTCGCCCAAGCGGGTCTCTGATTTGGCACCAACTAACCTGACGAGGGTCATCTGCACCGAGCAGTACTCCCGCTGGGTGGGAGCCAAGGTGTGTAACCGCAGTGAACTGTAACCACCTGACACAGGTGCTCCATAAATAATGCTGTGCTGTAATCCAAATACCTTTTCAAGTAGGAAGTAAAGTGAGAGTTTCCAATGACAAAAACAGTGATGAAAGATGCAGTAGAAGTAACATAACTGGTTATTTTTGAAGAGTATGCAATCAGTAAAGTTACATGGATTACTGTACTTAGCACACCTGACAGCTGTGTGGACCAACAGGAGGAGAAGGTGGTGGTGTTCGAGGTGCGCGCCCGCTTCGGCGTGTTCGCGGGTCCGAAGCTGATCAACATGGACGCGCTGTACACCCGGATGGAGACGATGAAGGGTCTCCGAGACTTCTTCACCTTCACCAACCTGCGGCTGAGACTGCTGCAGCCTGCGCTGGGAGGAACCTACGTCCAGAGGGACAACCTGCTCAAGTACTTCTACGCCATCTCCAACATCGACGTGCCTGCCAGGTCACCAGCTCGCCAACGAGTTTCACTGCTGACGAGTACCTCCGACGAACTGGCGACTGACAACAGAACCTTACTGACACGACTGGCTCCACCCACCACTGTCGAGCTGAGGCTTGTCAAGACTAACCGACCGACCAACCACACCACAGACCAACTCAGCGACCTGACTGACAGACTCGTCAGCTGACTTTGTAGCCACTCAATTAGGCGACTCCGTGTTTCACATTTCAGGTGCTGTCTGCTTGACCTTGGGGTGTTTCTTTGACAGATGTTTTGTTGTGTGTTGCTCAGGTGTAAGTGTAACCTGCATGCATCTCAGTGTTTCTTGCTAGACGCAACACTGCAGTGCGACTGCGACCACAACACCAGCGGGCAAGACTGTCAGAGCTGCAGCCGAGGGTTCAAATCCAGCAGCTGGAAACCAGGATCGTTTTTGCCGATACCCACTGGCACAGCCAACACCTGTATGCGTTCATACACACAATCACCCACACAAGTGTACATGAAAACACTCACACATGCAGAGGTTTAGGGAGTTTCTCGAGTTTACGTTTTGCTTTTTCTTTCAGGTGAAAGAGAAGAAACCACAGCCAGTAAGTAACCAACATTCTGTGTGTCTGTGCTGACCTGCCTTTGTCCATCCGTCCTCGTCAGTGTCTGTACCGATGTGGAGCTGTCTGTATTCGTTTGTCTCTACCTTAGACCTGTCCGTATTGGTTCCTGTCAGTGTTGCATCATGGGAGAGGCAGTTTCTGTTTGTCACGTTTCATAAGTCAGCAGCAGCATGTTTGCAAACACTTTCAGAAGGAAAGTTGGGGATCTTTTAGCCTTTTGACTCACTGACACACTTTATAGTGCAGGTTGTCACATATTCCTATGACCTGATTGGTCACCACTTGGCGAGCATTGTGGGAAAACGAACTCAGGATGCAGGGGGGGGGGGGGGGGGTCATACTTGTGGGGTGGAGGATCCGGCTGATAGTGGAACCTCGGATCCAGGAGGAGCAATGTGGGTCACGGCCTGCACGTGAAACACTGGAGCAGCTCTATAGTCTCCATTCTCTGAAACGCATCGGGAGAGTTTTTGCCCACGGAGTCCCCGAGTGCTTTTTGGACCCCGAGAGGGCATCTGCCTGCGTCTCTCTGTGGGGGGTGGCGCCAAAGTATGAGGCGCGTGGCCCCGCTGTTAACCGGAGCTTCAGGGGTGAAACTGAAGAATCCAGACAGCCTAGACGATGCAGCACTGACATGACAATAGCGAGTCATTCCATACGCCAGACACACGGTGACAGCAGCTGGATCCTCAAACACCTGAACTGACCTCATCCTTCAAACTCAAATGCGAGTCTTGGACTTCAAGTCTGCGGAATGATTTCTGATTCCAGGGTGCAGATCCAGCTGCTGATGGGCCTCTGCAGAGCACAAAGTCCATTTTTCCACGTCATCCGAGTCCAATATCGGGCTGTTTAAAGAACAAAGTCCGTCGTTGAGTTCTGCTGTTGAGTACTTCCGTCGTGTGGTATAGGGTTGTAGCAGGAGCTTCTTTTGTGGTGGTGCAGCCATAGTTGTGACGTGACCCGACAGTACGACCCAACGCGGAATCGGGCTCCAAAAGCCAGAAGTGGGACCGGACGGAGGTTGTTGTGCTCTGCAGAGGTCAGTCTGTTGGTGTGGAGATCCACTTAAGAGATGCAACTCTTCTTCTCTGACAGCGCCTGGTGACTCACAAACAGCAGCATCTGAGAGACCCTCTGCACCATCAGATGGAGACACTGACATGACTGCGACTTCTCCGACCACGACTACGACCACTGACACTATAAGTACTTCTGCTTATACCACCGCACCAAATTCTCGTTACACAGTTGCCATGACTGACCTTCCTGCTACAATAACTGATAGTGGTACTGAGACTTACAGTACTACAATAACTGATAGTACGACTGTGAGCGACAGTACGACCGTGACAGATAGTACAACGATGATTGAC
The DNA here is from genome assembly GCA_032164315.1 of Malacoctenus gilli. Lineage (NCBI taxonomy): Eukaryota > Metazoa > Chordata > Actinopteri > Blenniiformes > Labrisomidae > Malacoctenus > Malacoctenus gilli. The sequence goes on from JASSRZ010000015.1 coordinate 17,485, forward strand.
AGTACTGCTGTGACTGATTTTACCCTTGTGACTGACAGCTCAACTGTGACTGATGGTACTACAATAATTGATAGTACCGCAATGACTAGCAGCACAACAATAACTGACAGTACTACCGTGACTGATAGTACTACAATAGGTGATAGTACCACAATGACTAGCAGTACAACAATAACTGACAGTACTACCGTGACTGAGAGTACTACAATAGGTGATAGTACCACAATGACTAGCAGTACAACAATAACTGACAGTACTACTGTGGCTGATAGTACTACAATAAGTGATAGTACCACAATAACTAGCAGCACAACAATAACTGACAGTACTACTGTGGCTGATAGTATTACAATAAGTGATAGTACCACAATGACTAGCAGTACAACAATAACTGACAGTACTACTGTGACTGATAGTACTACATTATCTGACAATACCATGATGACTAACAGTCGAACCATAACTGATATTACTTCTGTGACTGACAGTACTGCTGTAGCTGATATTACGTTTGTGACTGACAGTACTACTGTGACTGAAAGTACTGCTGCAGCTGATATTACTCTTGTGACTGACAGCTCAACTGTGACTGACAGTACTATTGTCACTGATAGTACTACAATAACTGATAGTACCACTATACCTAACAGTTCAACAATAACTGACAGTACTACAATATCTGATGATACCACTATGACGAACAGTGCAACCATAACCGATAGTACTACTGTGACTGACGGTACTTATATGACTGAAAGCAGTACAATACCTGTTATTACTTCTGTAACTGTTAGTACTACCGTTATTGACAGTAAAACGACAACTGACAGAGCGACAGTAATTGACAGTACGAGTGTGTCTGACAGTACTACTGTAAATGACGATACCAGTGTGACTGAAAGTACTCCTTTAATTGACAGCACTAGTGTGACTGATCGAATCGCCGTCATTGACGGCACTCGTGGGACTGATAGTACTAGTTTAACTAACACCACAGCTGTTATTGGCAGCTTCACCTCTTCTGTTAGTCCAACATCTATTGCAGAAGGAACCACATTTATGTACACAACTGAAACAGCCAGTACTTCCAGTACCATTGACACATGGACTATTACCTCCACAGAGGCGAGCACCACTCTTGACACCATTGCCATATTTGACAGTAGTTCTACAATCCTTTTTACTGGTACTAGTGCTTCCAGTAGCTTTCCTAATATTGGGGAAGATTACACACCAACCTTTAGTACTGGTACTGTAGTTTCAACTGCTAACGGTAGGACTCTTACCTCTGATAAAAGTGCTGATCCCTCTACAGGTTCTTTCAGTACAATAGGACCAACTGTAGACACAATGCCAACTGGCAGTCCAGTTCAGGAGGCTGGAGACTGTAAGTCAACAGTACCTGACGCTTTGGCTCCCAGTAACACCGTCACTAGTTCCAGTCTCTCCAGTAGGAGCCCCAATTCCCCTTGTGGTACTGACTCTGGGGTGTCTATTTCTGACACAGCGACTCCACTTTCTGACTTCACCTCTTCTGGAACTGGTAACACCAAGCTGGTGACCAGTGATGTTTCAACCGCTGCTGGTGCAGCAACACCGTCAGGCGCACCACCACCAGCACTCATCCCAGACATAACACCACCCAGTGAGACGGGTCTCTCTGGAGATACTCTGCCTGCTGAGATCATTCCAAACAGTCCAACAGGAGTTACTTCATCCACAATAGGACCATTTACGACTTCCGATTCCTCCAACTTGCCAGTAGAGACGCCACCTCCACCTCCAGATGCAACACCTCCACCTCCAGATGTGATGCGTCCATCCACTGAAGTATTCCCTTCAGAGGTCCCTCTTCCTGACCTACTTCCTCCTAATGGCACACCTTCAGACATTCCTAAAGCCGAGCAACCCACCCCTATAGGAGCCCCTCCAGAGGGACTTCTCCCCGAGGGGCCTCAACCTGATGGACTTCCTCCTGATGGACCTTCTCTTGACAAACTTCCTCCTGATGGACCTCTTCTTGAGGGTCCTCCTCCTGATGGACTTCCCCTCGATAGACCTCCTCCGAATGAACGTCCTCCTGAAGGGCCTCCTCCTGATGAAGGTGTTCCTGTGGAACCACCTCCTAATGGACCTTCTTTTGAGGGACCTCCTCCCGAGGAACTTCCTCCAGATGAACTTCCCCCTGATGGACCTCCACCCGATGGACCGTCACCTGATGAACGACCTCCTGATGGACCTCCTCCTGATGAGCGTCTTGTGGATGGACCTTCCCCTGACAGCCCTCCCCTTGAGGGACCTCCTCCTGATGGACTTCCTCCTGGAGAACGCCCTCCTGAAGGACCTCCACCTGATGAACGTCCTGCGGAGGGTCCTCCTCCTGATGGACCTCCACCTGATGAACGTCCTCCAGAGGGTCCTCCTCCTGATGGACCTCCTGATGATGGGCGTCCTTCTGATGTACAACCTTCGGAAGAAAACTCTCCTGAAACAGCTCTTACCAATGTACCACCTCCTAATGAAACTGCTCTTGATGTTCCTTCTCCTGATGACGCTACTCCTGATGTACCAACTCCTGATATACTTTCTTTTGATGTACCTCCTCCAGATGTTCTTTTGGAACCTTCACCTCCGGATAGATTTCCACCCGATGAAGTCTTTCCCAGAAAGGTTCCCCCTGATGTGCCTCCCCCAGGTGTAGCAGCTTCAGATGAAGATTCTCCTGTTACTACGACCCTTAATACCGATATTTTTGGAAATTTCCCTGATGTAGCTGTGGAAGAACGTATGCCAACTCGCCCTGATCCACTTTCACCTGACGCGCGTCCCCCTGAAGCACCACAACAGGTTCCGACCTCGAGCGATCCTGCCACCTCTTTTGTTGCACCACCACCTGATGTAGCGCGTCCCGAAGAAGCTCCTCCTGATGCTTCTGTAAAGCCTATTATGCCTCCCTCCGAAGAAGGAGGTCTGACTGCAAGCGACACAAGATCAACCAACACAATAGGACCAGAAAACACTGGTTTGGCTCCTGTGGACTTTACCTTTCCTCTCCCAGAAGTTCCGGGCCCCACTGGACCTGCAAGTATTCCAGAGTTCGATTCTGGACCGGTACCTGTTGGTGAGCCTGGAACGGTTTTGAATGGTTCTCCAGGAGTGACTGATGCTTCTGGGCCTCAGCTAGGAGCCCCAGCACAAGACCCGCTCCCTGTGGGCTCTTCCGTTTCGGAAAGAGGAAGCAGTGAAGTAAACCCTCCATCGGAACCTTCTCCGGATGCTGAAAAAAAAGTTTTAGGAGCTCCGAAGGAGGACACGTCTTCGGGGGCAGAACGGTTTGAATCAGGAGGGCCTGAAGAGAAGAAAGACTCCAAAGAAGAGAGGATAGAAGAACCAAAAAAGGAGAAAGGTACGAACAGGTTTCTATCTACAAAGGATGATATGATGTGAGAATAGCTTTCAGAAAACAATTGAGTAGAAGGTGGAAGATGTTACTTTCACATGAGTTGTATTTACATGGACCATAAGTAACCAACAAGAAGCTACACTACATGTTGGCATTATGTTGTGTGCCCATGAGACACTTGTGTTTCGAGAGAAAATGCAAGTCTGCAAAGTCAAAAGAAGATGTCGGCTCTCTCAAACAGTCGATCAGACCAAAGAGGAAAAAAAGGACGCGGCTGGAGAAGGAGAGGGGGAATCCGGTGACAAAGACTACCAGAAGAAAGGTACAACATGCAGATAGACCCATAGTAATGCCATCTGCTGGTAATCAGCAGTCTTGCAGTGGAAGTGATGTGGGACTCAAGGTTAGTCTGTTTAAATGTGGCAGTTTGATTACACACACACATACATGCACACAACCAAACACATTGTGTGCCATCCTTGGTCAGATGATCGTAGCTCTTGTCTGAGTTATTGCGGTAGGTTAAGTGGAGCCTAAACATCCTGTTGCCATGGTTACACTCCTGTTTGTGTCTGAAGCCGCTCAGAAGATCCTGATTCCAGGAGGTCCAAAGTTCAGTCAGCTGTCCAAAATCGCCTACGTCAACTTTCAGGGTAAGACCATGTAACCAATCCCACCCCTCCTAATGATAGGCCCCGCCCACAGACCAGGCTCTTCCCCATCTAGGACTGCTCCCTCAAAATGGCCGCTGTTCTTGGCTGGCGAGGGTTAAATGGTTAAAATCCCATGCTGCTTTGTCAGTGTCTATGTGTGTCATTCATGCGTGTGTGTGTGTGTGTGTGTGTGTGTGTGTGTGTGTGTGTGTGTGTGTGTGTGTGTGTGTGTGTGTGTGTG
>JASSRZ010000016.1:13262-35279 GCA_032164315.1 Malacoctenus gilli
AGGACCGTGTTGCTACAGTAAATAAACTGCCCTGAGGACTGCCGCTCCCCAACCAACACTGCAATGTCTTCAGCTCTGTGTGTTCAATGTTTCTAGACTGTTATATTGTGTACATGATTACAACAACAACAACAACAACAACAACAAAAGAAAGCACCATCAAAGATCAACGTCGAAATGTTTGTTTTCCTGTTCGGTTGGATTTCTCTTATTTTTTAAGACATCTTCTCGCTGTCGCCGCAGTCTGATGATGATGATGCTGATGATGCTGTAATTAAATAATGACAATAATAATAATGATGACGACGACGACGATGATGATGAAGATGATGATAATGATGACGTTTTGTTGGTCCAAGTTTTCACATGTCCGCTAGCCAATTGTCAAAAAATAGTACAATAAAGACTAAAATCTAACAACTAAACCGCAAGGCATTGTGGGAGTTTCTATTTTTAATCTCCGCTTGGAGAGCGCCGAGGGGGCGGAGACACAGCAGCCGGGGTGGGCGGGGCCGGGGCGCCGCGCCGGCACGCCGTTGGGCGCTCAATAAGCTGCGTATCGATAATCCCGCCGTTTTACGTAACGGCCGCAATAATACGAGATTTCGACGCTGCTGCTTCGTGGAGACTTCCTGTCTGTGTGTGTCTGTGTGTGTGTGTGGGGGGGGGGGGCAAAACTGCCTCTTTATGTGTGACCGTTGTACTTTTCACTTCAAGACAACATATGATTTTGTAATCTATTACTTTGAGTACTGCGCAGAGGACCTGTCAGTGTGTACTCGAGTACAGCGGCCGGAAACAGAAGCGGCTCCCAGCGGTCGGACGGTTGCCGGCCGAAGATCCAAGAACACAAAGTCAGTTCCGGAAAGCTGGAGTCAATTTCGTTACTTAGCAACCCCTGAGTACTTCACGAAGCCAGAGTAACTAAGTACCGATAAGTAAGTAACAGTACAGGCAACAACAACAACGAGCAGACACGTCTTTCTTCGAGGACCAAACACTTTTTGGTGGTTCCAGGTACTTTTTGTGGTTCTGTATATTTTTTTATTATTAGTTCCAGGTACTTTTCTATTGGTTCCAACCTTCGTTTCAATCACAACTTTTGGTCCCCTTCGAACAAGAGTCACAGAAGTAAAAACACTATTTTGTTGTTTTTTAACAATTGAAATCAAAATTTACGACTAAATTTAACTTAATTGTTTTATTTCAACTTTCATTGGATTCAAAATATGTATATGTGTGTGTGTGTGTGTGTGTGTGTAACGATCCCAGCATGAACAGCCATCTGTACACACACACACACTCACACACACACACGCAGAGGCTTGTCACTGACTGGTGTTTTCACAGCACTTCATTTTTTTCCATCTGCTGTTTCAAGCTGGTTAATGAAGCTCTTTGTTCATTACGTGATCTGAATGACGGCACGTGTGTGTGTGTGTGTGTGTGTGTGTGTGTGTGTGTGACTGTACTGGGGTATTATGGCTGTAATAAGATAATCCCTCAGATTTGTCCTGACAGACAGGATGCTGCCCGGTGGAACCGACAGGACGGACTTATGGTCAGACGGCGGGACGCGCGTCTCCCTCCGACACGAGGCCCCGCCCCTTTATTGGCGGGAGCGGCTCAGGTCGCCGCCGCGAGCTCCGCCCCCCACCCCCCCCCCCCCCAAAGAGGCTCTATGACGAGGAGCAGCGGAACGGTTCCTCCTGAGGTGAACGACAAAGGTTCCTGCGGTGCGAAAGGAGCCGTGCGGGAACTTCAAGACTCCTTCGTGACCTTTGACCTGCGACGCGTCCGGGCCAGAGAGCGCGAGACGGAGTGGGACGAATGGACAGATTTTATTGGTTCAAACTGCAGTCAAACATCACACCCCCACAACTCCTACACACACACACACACACACACACACACACACACAGACAGAGGATCAGATGTCCATTAGAAGCAGAGCAGCGCGCGGGACACACCCCTCTGCATGTAAACAGTGAACAAGGCAAACAGAACAATAGACAAAATAGAGCGTCCAGAGACTCCGATATGTGTATAAATACAAAGAGGCCGTAAAAACAACAGTGTATGTACACTCCAGGGTGACGTCTCACTCCCTCCACCAGCTGCTTCCGGCCCACCGACCCGGTGACCTTCATCCCTCCTCCTCCTCCTCCAGCTTCACTCCATCTTGGACATCTCAAACTTTGTCGTCATGGTTTCCTGCAGCACAGAAGACGCCAAAACCTCAGTTAGTGACTGTCTGTGTGTGTGTGTGTGTGTGTTAAATTAGTGATCTCAGAGGAAAAGAGAGCTGGACCTGTTGCTCCTCCCACTCTGACTGCAACAGCTGCTGTGATGGTGAATCAACAGACTTGTGACTTGGAGTGTGTGTGTGAGTGTGAGTGTGTGTGTATTTATTGTGGATGGAAAACAACAGGACAGCGAATCAACACGACACAAACACCTGCAGCTGAACCAGGAAGCTGTTTCTCGCCGCGCTCATGACATCACAGCGCTCCGTCGGAGGGCGCGTTCAGGTCGCGTTCAGGTCCGTCAAGCGGGGCTGCTTTCTGACGGTCCGTTCGTCGCCCAATCAAACTTCGGCGCCGATTCATCCGTCAGACGAACCAAACGGCGACGAGGTGGTTCGCCGCCTCGGTCACATGACCGCCTCGAGCCGCCGCGGGTGCTCGCACGGCGCCTTACGTAAACCGATTTTACATAAGAGCCACTCGGCTGATTGCGGGAAGCGTCAGCCGGAAACCACGGAGTGCAGAAGAAGAGGCGTGGCGCCGCGCGGCGCCGCGCCCGCCGCAGCTCTCTGCTGCTCATTAATTGATGATTTTATTTTGAAAAATGCGGTTTTTCAGTCAGAGCGACTTCTGTGAGAGCACGCTGCCATCACGCCGCTCTGCTCGTCATAGCAACCGACCAGATGATAAACAAAGATGGAGGAGGCTGTGATGTAACCGTGGCAACACAGGAGCTCCGCTGGTTGGCTGCTGCCACCTGCTGGTGAGAGGCGGGACTTCCTGTTCAGGAAGTGTGGGGCGAGGTAAACCGTGCACGTACCTCATCGGAGTCCAGCAGGGGCGGCAGGGCGCTGTCGAGTCGAGCAAAAAAAATGGCGTCAACGTGCGGGAAACTCTCTCGAAGCAGCGGCAGATAAAAGTGAAGGACGGAGGCCACTCACACGTCGGCCATGGACGTCGGGATGTTCTCTTCCACCCACTTCAGATCTTCATCCTGCGGGTCGGACGACATTTTGGCGTCACAAACGCAAACGACCGACCGGAACCAGGATCGAAGGTCCTGATCCCCGAGACTTCCTGCCAGTCACACAATCGCTGCTGCGGTGACACCGAGTGTCTCCTCGTTGCCGTCCGACACATTCAAACACCCTGGGACACGCGGGGGACGCGCGGACATGCCGCCGTCACGGCCGACGCACCACTTTGCTGCCTTTCGCCGCGCCGTTGGCCTCGTTTTTCATCCCCCTCATCTTCATCCCCTCTGGCAAAAAACAAAGGCGAACCAGGATCAAACAAACACGCCGCGAGTGGGACACTCGGAGACACCGCGTCCGTCCTCCAACGGAGACGGGAGACGAGCAGGAGCGGCTCCTCACCGAAGGCCTCGCTCATCATGGGCTCCTTCTCCTCGTCGTCGTCGTCCTCTTCGTCCAACAGGGGGCTGAAAGCATACCTGAGCGCCACGCGCGTCACTTCTGGGTTGGAAAAACAAGCCCCGCCCCCCCAGAGTCCCTCCCTCCTCTACCTCTGGTTATTGGCCGACGGTCGCCATAGGAACATGATGACCAGCAGGATGGTGGAGAACAGGAAGCGCCAGAAGGCGTCGTCGATCCACAGCTCCCTCCAGTCCTGCGCGCCCACAGACAGAGTTCACAGGCCTCCGTTCTGCTCCTGCTACCTGGAGAGCAGCAGCGAAGGCCCCCGGTGCGGAAACTCACCGACTGACATTTGGCCATCTTGAAGGTCTTCGTGGTCCAAATGATGAAGATGACGGACGCTGTAAAGGCCACACAAACACAGGCGTGAGCGCCGGCGCCCACTTCCTGGGTCGGGCGCGGAGCGGACGGCGGCGCGCCGTACCGATGACGGCGAAGATGAGCGTGTTGGTGAAGTGTCTGTACAGCGACAGCTTGACCACGTTCCTCCGCAGGCGCAGCAGCTTCATGGTCTGAGCCAGACTCACAAAGATGTGGGGGCACGGTCAAGGAAACAACACACACACACACACACACACACAAACACACACACACACACACGGCGTGCATTTCAAACCCGGTAGCTGGTGTCTGCTGGCCACCACGGCCAACCGTAAACGTCTCTCCGCGACTGACCGTCGTGACTCGCTTCTTACTCTGAGTTATTCTGATTCGGAGCCCACGGACAGGAAGTCGAACCTCGTTAGCGCAGGTGAGGATTGAAAGTTGAGGAGGAGGAGGAGGAGGAGGAGGAGGAGCCAAAGAGAAGAAGAAGAAGAAAAAAAAGGGAGGGAGGTGCAGTAGCGGATATCCACCAGCAGAGGGTAGAGTCGAGCACAGCCAGAGGAATTGCAGCCAGCAGAACAACATCGTCTTCAGCCTGGAGAGGGAGGAGACAAGATGGGAGGAGATGAAGGAGCAGGAGGAGCAGGAGGAGGAGGAGGAGCAAGCAGAAAGGAGGAGGTGCAGGAGGAAGAGGAGCGAGGAGGTGCTTGTTAATCCAGTCCAGATGTTTCAGTGCATCAGAGGCTCCTGATGACCCCCTTAAACCCCCCCCCCCGTGGTCACTGCGATCCAGTTGAACTCAAACCTTCCAAACCATCACATCAGCGGCGCTGCAACGCTGCAGCTGCAGCACATCTGTCCCGTCAGGGCTTTTACTCTGTTCTTTGGAGGCACGAAGCCTCAAAACAAGAGAACTGGAGACCTTGAGGCACCACAGCGCCTCCTGCTGGACACGCACAGCGCTCACCGCCAAGGCCCGACAGCGGTCGCTGTGGCCCGACAGGCTCCGCCCACCGAGAGCCCGTTTTAAAGGATATCCACCAAACGATACAGGAGTCAATGAAGGACAGAACTATGTCACACAGAATCAGACTGCTGGCGTTATCGCCGCGATCCTGGAAGAAGGCAGAGGTTAGACGCGCGCGCGCGCGCACGCACGCACGCTCGCTCGCGGGTCTGCGCCACTCACAGCGTTGACTCGCAGGACTCCCTCCACGATGGAGAACATCAGGTAGAGCAGCCCGACTCCGACCACTCTGTGCAGCAGGGCGCCGAGCCGCGGCCTGGCGGAGGAAGGACAACGTCAGCGGCGCCGCCGCAACACCGCGGCGGGAGCCAGAGCGTTTCACCGCGTCACACCGACTTGACGATGCCGTATCCCAGACTGGCGATGATGACCAGCACGCGGGCCAGCGTCCTCTTCACCGCCGACAGCACCTCGGCGAACACCACCGCCCCCTGGACTGCAGGGGGGAGGACGCACACAGAACAGCCGGTCAGCCGCCTCCGCCACGCCGCGCCGCGCCGCCCACTTCCTGCCACGGCGCTCACCGACCCGACAGGCCGTCGTAGCGGATGCTCTGGAACTCGGCGTAGTACACGGCCTTCTCCAGCATCCCCAGGAAGATGACGCCCCCGATCCAGAACTGGATCCTCAGCAGGTCCCGCCAGTAGCACGCCGACAGCAGCAGCCACAGCGCCGCCAGCAGCACGTACACGATGCACATCACCATGTAGAACTGCGCGCGCGCGCACACACACACACACACGCACATGCACACACACACACGAACACACACAGGTAAAGCGTCTCCTCTTTTCCAGTTGAAATCAACCAGGTGGATGCTGGTGTGTGTGTGTGTGTGTGTGTGTGTGTGTGTGTGTGTTCTCACCACCATCAGTGGCCATTCGGAAGCTGATAAGTAGTCGTGAGGACCTTTCATGGTGACCTGGACTGGAAGGAGAAGAAGATGCTGGTGGACCTTTATGGCTTTGAGACAACATGCAATTCACTGCACCACCGCGTGTGTGTGTGTGTGTGTGTGTGTGTGTGTGCGCGTCTCACGCTGCAGGCTCCAGGGGGCGGGGGGGTTGGCGGGGGGCTCGGCTGCGCGGCCCTTGTCGGCGGGGACCTCCTGGATGCTGACGATGAACATGTAGGGGCCGTCCTCCCAGCTCTCGGCCACGCCGCCGCCGCCGCTCGCGACCTGTGCGGGAAATCGGAGGGCGGAGTCAGCGAGGGATTGGAACCGGCGACCCTGCCGGGGACCCTGCCGACGGCCGACCTGCGTGTGAGGAACCTGGTCTTTCGCGTCTGGAGCGTCTTTGCTCTCGGCTGCAGCCGCCTGAAACACAGACAGGAAGTCAGCCGCCAACCGACAGAAAACGCGCCGCTTGGTTCGGATCCAACGAGCTTGGCGCTTTTATTTTGAAAGGCATCATTGGGAGCCGTTGGGGGTGCACACCTTCGGTTTGGGGAGCTCCACCTCTCTCTTGCGCTTCCCTCCCGACGCTTTTGTGGTGACCGGCTGGACACAACAAACAAACAAACAAACAAACAAACACAAGAGGTGAGACGTGAGGAATCCAGCTGTCACAGAAGACCCAGAGCCCCGCCCCCATGCTAATGCTACAGCTAACAGAGCAGATTCTTGGACCACTCGGAGCTGAAAGCGTTCACAGTGCGACCGTCTGAACAAACAGCACAGCAGGGGGCGCCGCGTCGCCCTGCGGAGGAGACGGAGGGAGGCGTGTCTCACCTGTGGCGGCGGCGGCGGTTCTGTCAGGCGGGTTTTTGGGTCAAAGTTCATCAGCTTGAACTGACAGGAGAAGAAAGCGGTTACAGTGGAACACACACACATACGGCATGGACAGCGTGTGTGTGTGTGTGTGTGTGTGCGTGCGCGTCAGTCACCACATCGCGGTTCATGTGAGGCTGGCAGCTGATTGGACGATACTGATGGAACACGTAGAAGCCGCTTCCTCCTCCTGGACGGACGCTGGTGGAGCGGAAGTAGTCCTTGGCTTTGTCTGGCTGGAAACAAAGCCTCAGTCATGACGGAGCGATGACGTCACCGCGGTATCACGGCGATGTCGCGATGACGTCATCGCGCTGCGTCTCACGTTCTGGCTGAAGACTTCGTCGTAGCAGTGCGAGTTCCTCAGGTACCAGGAGACGTCGAGGCGCACGGGCGCCGTGGAGTTGCAGCTCTGGGACACAACTGGAACACAAAGACATGGCGCCCGCGTCATAGAGCATCTTCCTCCCACCCACATGCAGGTCATAGAGCATCTTCCTCCTTTGGCTCAACTTGACTGTCCCACAGAGCGGACAGCTCAGCTAAGGCGTCCCGAGACGCAGCTGAGGGACACACTGAGGGCCAGTGGAGCGGGTGACTGGTTGCTAGGCAACGCCCCTGCGGCGGGGGGACGCCACTGACCTTTGAGGTCGATGACGGTGTTGTTGAACAGCGTCTTGGTGAAGGTGAAAAGCGCCTTCTGCTTCAGACTCTCCTGGAACGCCGACACAAAACAGGAAGTGAGACGGAGTCCCGCGGATCACGTGACCTCGGCGCACAACTCCTCAAAATGCAACACAAACGAGGCGACAGGTGCGGTGTTTGTACACGCGCGCGCGCGCGCGCGTGTACACACTCACGCACGCCCCTGCCGTCGGGTCACGATGGCCTCGCGGCGGACTGACGGAAGCGAGCGGCAACAAACAGACGCACTCACGCTGTTGACGTTGAGCAGCCACTTTCCGGGCTCCGACACGCAGGCCGCCGGCCCGCACAGCCCCGCCAGCAGCAGCAGCAGCAGCGGCGGCGGCGGGCGGAGCGGCCAGCGGCCCCGCGGAGCCGCGCCGGAGCGACCCGGAGCCGCGAAGCTCGACATCAGGACGCAGGAGGAAGAAGCGCCAGCAGCGACAGCTCACGACGGCGTCACGCTTCCTGCTTCCTGGTCGTCTTCTTCGCGGGCTCTCGGCGGCGCTCCGAAACGCGCGAGGACGCGCTGTTGCCCCCTGGTGGACAGAAGGAGGAGGTCTTCCGAGGCGGGTTCAGGATGTGGCTTTGACAGACTCGCTGCTGCACTTGAGCAGCAGAAACACGGTGACGCCTCAGGAGCGTCACGGGTGAACCCCAGAGTGGGACTGGAACCTTTTCCTTCCCCGTGAGGAACCATCGCTCCGCTGCAGCCAAAGTGGACGTCCCAACACAGTCAGTCGAGCCCGTGAAGCGGTGCTGCGACAGAGTCCTGCTCCGGACCCGCATCACGTCCTGCTGCGGGGCTGAGGCCAGACTCCGGGACCACAGCCCCCCCCCCCCGACTTCTGCCGCCCCCAGCATGGGCGTTGTTCGAGGCTTCTCTTCGGCAGCCACCACAAACACTCCAAACAGCGTCACTGTCTTGTCGCTTCACTTCGTCACTGACATCAGATTTATTGCCAGAGTTCATCCGAGTTCCTGAGGGAACGACGGGTCGATTTGGGGCCGTTTCACGTGTTCATCAGCAAATCTTCGACTGACTTCGCGGTCTCCTCGTTGTGGTCTCGCTGTGTTTGGGTGAGACAGTCTAAGACTCGGTCCGGGGCCGAGGAGTCCGCTTGATCACGGGGCCTGAGACGAAATCAGCGCCTCCGACTCGATGGGTTCTCGGACCGCGGTGCGGAGTGGAGGTGGGCGGGGCCTCGGCGACGCTCCCGTCACTGAGCGTTTGTCCAGGGTTCAGCTGCTGTCAGGCCGGACGGAACTGGGAGAACTGGTCCGTCGACCTGCTCGGAGACACACCCAGCACGACGCCGCACGCATACTGCGCATTGCTGCGCCTCCTTCAAGTTCAAACTGGGAGTTGAAGCAGCTCAGCCTGTGTGTGTGTGTGTGTGTGTGTGTGTGTGTGTGTGTGTGTGTGTGTGTGTGTGTGTGTGTGTCTCCCTCCTTGAAGATGCTGACCTCCACCTGAGCAAAACTTTCAGAAAAAAACGTCGGATTTCCCCTGAACGCACCATGAGGTGACCCGGGCGTTAGGACCCGGTGAAAACAGGGCGCGGACGAGGCCGCGCGCGTGTGCGCGTGCACAGGGTGTGGTAGGTGATACATCGCAAAGGAAGCCTTTCAGTCCGACGGGTTTTGCGTTGGCAGCCCGAGAAGTGGGCGTGGCCTCCTGCCTCCGAGCCCGTGTCCGCCCCTGCGCTGCGCACTCCGCTTTCCGCCGCCGCCGACGCCGCCGCTCTGAAGCCTCCGCCGAAACTCCACCGCCGGTAAGAGCCCGACAGCTCCGGTCCCTCCGGTCCAGGCTTTGACCCGGGTCAGAGGGCTCCGAGCCGCGCCGCTTTGGGGGGACTTTGGCTCAGTTTTGCGTCTCTTTCCTCCCGCTGCCCCCCCCCCCCGCCCCTCCGCCTCCACCCAGTAAACAAACAGCGGAGGTGCAAAGAGCGTCAACTGAGGCGGAGAGGTGGATTCCCCAAAGCTTTCAAGATAAAAGCTCCGGAGACTTTTATTCTGAAGGCCTTTAATGGCGTCAAAGTGAGCGAGCGGCGAACTGACCGAATCAGTGAGTCGCGGCGGCTCCGGAGGGCGCAGCGGGCGCTCCTGGGCCAAGTCCCGGGGACTGTCCCGCTGAGGTCCCGGCGGGGTCCTGCGCTGGACCCGATGCCGCTGCTCCAGGGCGGCGCTGCAGGATCCTCCCTCAGAACCAGTTCCTGTCAAACAGGAACCCACAGTACCCAGAGAGGCAGAAAGGTTCCCGCAGGAAGTTTGAACCGAGAACGTCGATGTCTGGCGGAGGCCCACAGGCAGCGGAGAGCCCAGGGAGGGCTGCTCCTCAGTGGTGTTCAACATGAGGTCTGGGGGCCGTCCCGGGCCCCCTGTTGGTCCGGGTTCCAGGGTCCTGAACAGCCTCCTTTCTGTGTTGCAGGAAGACGACAACATGCCGTTCGGACTCGGGAACTTTGTGGCAGGTCTGATCAAGGTCGCTGTGTAAGTACACACACACACACACACACACACACACACACACACACACACACACACACACACTCTCACTGCCCTCTGCTTCATGCTAAGCTAAGCTAACTCTGATTGCAGGAGTAACATCGACCCTGCAGACTTCCTCCCGTCACCGGCGGTAAGCGACAACTCCTCACTGCTGCTCTGCTTTTATTTTGAAATGAACATGCGCTTTTATTGTTTGGAAGACGGGTTTGTTGTCACAGAACTGACAGACTCTGCTCCTGCTACCTGTAGAGCAGCTGCGAACTCGCTAACATTGCAGCTCCTAAAAAGAGCGAGGACCGTTTCCACGGTAACCTCAGCCGGCGAGCGGCGGCGTTTGTTTTATTGCTGCACTGAGAGTTGATGAAACGCGTCAAACTGGCGTCGGATCGACAGACAGAGAAGATCTCACACTGAGGCTAACAGGGGTGTGTGTCTGTGTGTGTGTGTGTGTGTGTCTGTGTGTCTGTGTCTGTGTCTGTGTCTGTGTCTGTGTGTGTGTCTGTGTGTGTGTGTGTCTGTGTTTGTGTGCGCAGCCTCCTCCTCGCAGGCCTCTCCAGTTCGAGGAGGCGCACGAGAACGACGAGGAGAAACAGTTCAGGAGGGTTTTCAAGCAGCTGGCCGGAGATGTGAGTCTGCACCTCCTCATTGCACCTCCTCATGGCACCTCCTCACTCCAGATGACACTCTGCGCGCACTCTTGTGTCACTCCGTCTTCACCGTCCTGCTCCGTGACGGCTGATGCGAACTCAACTCTGGATCCCGTTTCGAGAGTTTTGTCCTCGCTGCGATCCAGCCGGCTCCTCGCCTCTCGCCGCACCTCAGGCCCCGCCCCCTACTGTGTCTGTGCCGCTGCTCAGGTGTCGCCCCCCCCCAGCGTCACCACAGCAGCCTCCGTCCCTGCACGGCCGCGCACACACTATCTGTGTTCCGATAGTGTGTCTGCGGTCTGGCTGCGGGGCGCGTCGCACACAGCCGCCTCTGTGCGCCGCATTCTTGCCATTGTCTGGCGGGGCGGCAGCCGGCCTGGGGGCGTGGCTCCGCGCGGCGCTCTGTCTGCCTGTGAGTCATCCGACGGGCGCGTGCACACCCGTCGGACCAGAACGGGCGGGGCCCGTCCAGTGGGCGACCGGCTCGCCGCCGCTCGTGGTGCTTTGGACCGTCATGCCGCCGGTTCGGTCACCCGCCAGCGACGCGGCCGCTGCCTCGCCGCGTCCCAACACGCCCGTCCGTCCTCAGCTGGTCAGCTGTTGGTGTGATGCCAGGAGACGGCGGCGCTGCCGGGAGACGAGTTGCCGCTTTCTCTGCAGTGACTCACAAACAGGCAGAAAAGTTTGGGCCAAAAAAAGGAAGCACTGGATGAGTCAAAGCAGCTGTGACTCACTGCGTTTATGGGGCGACCCCTGTGGAGAAATCAAACGCCCCTCACTCTGTCTCTGTGTGTGTGTGTGTGTGGTTACCAGGACATGGAGGTGAGCCCCAACGAGCTGCTGAACATCCTCAACAAAGTCATCTCCAAACGTGAGTCCCTGAACGCAGCAGAGACGCAGTTGGTCGCCCCGGCGACGCGGCGGCTCGTCACTGGCCGCGCGCCTTCACGCCGCTTCACGCCGCTGCTTTGTTTCCCTCAGACCCACGATTGAAGACCGACGGCTTCAGCATCGAGTCCTGCAGGAGCATGGTGGCCGTCATGGACGTATCCTCCCGCCGGGCGCAGAGCGCCGCCAGCACGCCGGCCGGCCAGGAGTATTCGCCGTACTCCTGGGTGTCGCAGTATTCGCCGTACTCGTAGCGTAGCGATCGGGTGGCTGCTGATTGGCTGAGCGGAGCCCGCTTCTGATTTCACGGCCTGTGAGTGTGTGACCTTTGACCCCGCCCCCTGCAGAGTGACAGCACAGGGAAACTGGGCTTCCACGAGTTCAAGTACCTGTGGAACAACATCAAGAGGTGGCAGGTCAGTGGCCGCCTGAGCCCTTCAGCCCCGCCCCCCAGTCAGACCTTCTCTGGGGTTTCAGCTTGTTTGTTTGTTTGTTTGTTTGTTCGCAGGGTGTTTACCTGGACCACGACAGAGACGGCTCAGGTGTGATCTGCTCCAAGGAGCTGCCGGCCGCCTTCAAGGCAGCAGGTGAGGGACGCCCTGGGCCGGCGTGCGCGTGAGGACTTGTAACCATGGCAACCAGAGGTACTTGGCCTAAATCGGCTGGTCACTATTGCGTGTGTGTGTCTGCGTGCGTGTGTGTTGCAGGGTTCCCTCTGAATGAGCAGCTCCGCAAGCTGATCATCCGTCGCTATAGCGACGAGCACGGCGACATGGACTTTGACAACTACATCGGCTGTCTGGTGCGACTGGACGCCATGTGCAGTAAGTTTCCTCCTCCTCCTCTTCCTCCTCCTCTTCCTCACCCTTAAAATCATCCTCCTCATTGTGTGTGTGTGTGTTAAGGAGCGTTCAAGACTTTGGACAAAGGGGACTGCGGCAGCATTGACCTGGACATCAAGGAGGTCAGACGCATTTTCTGTTCATCTCTCAGCAGATTAACTTCAACTTAAACTAACCTGAACTAAGCTCAACTACCCGACCCCCCCCCCCCCCGACCCCCTCCTGACCCCGCCCTCCGTGTCCTGCAGTGGCTGCAGCTCACCATGTACTCCTGAAGAAGGCGTGTCTCCTCGACCCCTCGTCGTCTCCACGGTAACGGGACCAAGACACCAGCGCAGAGCTCAAACGCGCGGAGGGACCAGCCGACGCTCCTGCCGCGGCCACACGGTGGCGCCGCGGCGCCTCCGCGCTCACATTCGCAGCACCTCCTTTTGTATTGGACACAGAAAGTTGTTGGAAATTTGACTTTGAATGTTTGAACGAATAAAAAGGAAAAAAAAACTCGTCCTGAAACTGCCGACTGCGAACTTTGTGTCTTCTGCCGGACGGCCGTAACATTATGACCACCCGCTGTACGTGGGAGCCTCCGTGGTTTGGGCCTGCACATCCCACAGATGCAGCAGCGGACTGCTTGCTGTTCTGAAGTCACTGGAAGCACACCCATCAACCCCCCCCCCATCACTCAGGGGTCCCTTTATACCACTGCCCCCTGCTGTCAGGGGGACGCTGTTCTCCAGACGTTTCAAACTGAGGACAGTCTCGTCGGCGCGATGGGGAGAGACAGTCGGAGGGACAGAGAGACACAGAGACGTGTAGAGGCTGGCAGGTTGTTGTGCTGTTGTTGGCTGACCGGCAGGGGGCGGTACTGCGTCAGGAAACGGAGCGAGCGCCGCAACGAAGCGTCCAGGTGAGGTGAACGATGGAACGAAACCAAGAGGATGAAGAGGAGGGAGAGGAAGAGAGGATGAAGAGGAAGAGGAGGGAGAAGATGAAGAGGAGGGGGAGGATGGAGGTGCGAGAGGAGGAGGGAGAGTCTGGGACCACCGGAAGCACTTTTACTGGAACTTTTTTTCCTCGCTGGATTTTGTCCAGCGGCGGAGCAGGGAGCGCTTGTTGCGGGGGGGCGGGGCCGGGGCGGAGAGCGGGGCGGCGCGGGGATGCCGGGGAGGAGTCGCCGGTCCGCGGAGCTCCGTCACTCCTGCTGCCACGGACCGGCTGAGCCACAGGTGCCGACGGCCGGTAACCGGTAACCGGGAGGCTGCAAACGAACCTTCAGACCCGGAAGACGGAGAATCCCGCCAACTGCGGTCAGCGGTCAGCAAGCAGACCCGCCGGGTGGAACACAGCCGAGGTCATCTGTCAGGGACAGGTCAGTGCTTCCTTCCCCCTGTTGGCACACTGGTCTCTGGTCACTGGTCAGTGGTCACTGGACAGTGGTTACTGGACAGTGGTCAGTGGACAGTGGTTACTGGTCAGTGGTCAGTGGTTAATGGACAGTGGTTGCTGGTCACTGGTTAATGGTTACTGGTCATGGTCAGTGGTTACTGGTCAGTGGTCACTGGTTACTGGACAGTGGTTACTGGTCAGTAGTTAATGGACAGTGGTTGCTGGTCACTGGTTAATGGTTACTGGTCATGGTCAGTGGTTACTGGTCACTGGTCAGTGGTCACTGGACAGTGGTTACTGGTCAGTGGTTACTGGACAGTGGTTACTGCTCAGTGGTCACTGGTCAGTGGTCACTGGACAGTGGTTGCTGGTCACTGGTTACTGGACAGTGGTTACTGGACAGTGGTTACTGGTCTCTGGTCACTGGTTTCTGGTCACTGATTACTGGTCAGTGGTCACTGGTTACTGGTCATTGGTCAGTGGTCACTGGTTACTGGTCACTGGTTGCTGGTCACTGGTTACTGGACAGTGGTTACTGCTCAGTGGTCACTGGTCAGTGGTCACTGGTTGCTGGTCACTGGTTACTGGACAGTGGTTACTGGACAGTGGTTACTGGTCTCTGGTCACTGATTACTGGTCAGTGGTCACTGGTTACTGGTCACTGGTCAGTGGTCACTGGTTACTGGTCACTGGTTGGTGGTCACTGGTTACTGGTCACTGGGTTCAAGGCCCCAGAATGTCGAGTTTGCTTCCTTGAACGCAACAGCGATGCGAATTTACGCGACCAATGAAGCGAGTGATGGAGACTTGATCAGAAACAGAGAGACAGCAGCTCTGTCGCTGTCTTCAGCAGATGTTTTCGAGCCGCAGAGTTTCTCCTCCGAGCACTGGGGATGGTAATCTGATTACTCCCAAGCCCGAAGCTCATTGTCTCTTCTTTCCTTTGTGATGACAAACATACGAGCGGCCCGTCGGTTTACAGTGGGAGCAGCTGGTGATTAGTGCTCGCCGCTAACGAGGCGGTTGTGTGTGTGTGTGTGTGTGTGTGTGTGTGTGTGTGTGTGAGGACCCTCCCCCTGTTGCAGTCTGACATCACGGAGCTTTTCAGCATCTAATGAGAGCAGAGCGCCCCCGGTTGATGACAATAATCACATCTTCTGTCCCTTTCTGCAGGCAACAAACCACCTGATGCTGTAGACTCCTCTGACCGCTGGACTCTGAACACACACACACACACGCACACGCACGCACGCACACACTCGTTCACTGGCTCAGACATGGCGAACTCGCGGTCGGACCCGCCCGTTCTGACGGAGCAGCAGGAGCTGCAGCGGAGAGCCAATCAGGTCACAGATGAGGTGAGATCCGGCAGCAGAGTGCCCGCAGTGGAGTGTGGTGGATTTACAGTGTGCACCGACACTGGACGCTCCCGAACAAATCAGACACACACACACACACACACACACACACACACAGGTCAGAGCTTTGCCACCTCGTCGGAGAGTCTTCATGGACTGATGTGACACTGACACACACTTGCGTTATCATCATCATCATCATCATCATTCATCTCTTGATGAAATTAACGTTGTGTGTTTCCATGAAGGCGTGACAGCAATGAAGTTCTCTCTGACGGTAGCGGGACGAGTTGGTGATGCATCAAAATAATGCGACTTTCATACGTTAACGCTGAACATGAAATAAAACACAATGTTTGTGTCTTTCAGTCGCTGGAGAGCACACGGCGTATGGTTCAGATGGTCGAGGAGGTACACACACACACACGCACACACGCACACACACGCACACACACACACACACACACACACGCGCGCGCGCACACACAGAGTTCCAGTTCATCATGACTGTGTTAACGCTCATTTGTTCCCGGCGAGAGGAAATGAGCCTCCAGATGACCTGAAATGAGATTACCGCTGGTTTGAGTGACCGCTGGACAGGAAGCAGCAGCGCTGCTCTCTGATTGGTCAGGCCGACCACTTTGTCATGATTGTGAGCGCTGCTGAAGAAATACAGCCACGAGCTGACCCGTGATCACCTCTGAAACTTTGTCTTCACGAATTACTGCGAAAACAGGGTAGGAGTACTGCTGTGTGTGTAGCACAGGTATTGTCGAGATACTTTACCTGCAACTGACTGTATTGAAGTACTGGGTACCTCTTCATTAAAGCTTATTCAGTTCAAATGTTGAAAACACAGTGATTAAAGCTTTGCAATTTGGATGTTCGTGGGAGGAAGATGCGCTTCTCTTCAAGTAAACAGGAGTTCAGTGTAACAACAACATAGTGACTGATCACTGGCGCCATCTGCTTCTGACCATGCTAAGGCTAATGCTAGCATCATGTCAGTGCAAGCCATTGTCTAAAAATGGCGGCCGGCTGCTGCGCGGCTCTGTGGTCAATGGACTTCTAGAGTGCGGTCGCTCCGACGAAGGGATTCAAAGGTTGTGGGTTCGAGTCCCACCAGAGTCGGCGTTTAAGTCGGTAGTTTTTCAAGGAGGTCTTCAGAACAGCAGCGACCGTTAGGCTGCATGAGGTCACTGGGACTTGAGCGGCCCCTCGGCCAGCAGAGAGACAGCAGCTCTGCAACCGTTTCAGTCAACGACAGCACAAACTGGAGAAACACTCTGAGCTAAAGTGTGTGTGTGTGTGTGTGTGTGTGTGTGTGCGTGCGCTTCCTGCAGAGCAAGGACGTGGCGCTCAGGACCGTGGTCACGCTGGACGAACAGGGAGGTAATCACCGGCGTCACGTTTGACCTTTAACCTCTCGCGACCCTCCATCGGCGGTTGATGGCGCTGCGTTTGCTGCAAACAGAGTTCCCTCCAGTGAGGAGGGGACTTTCCGCCATTGTTGTCCTCACAACAAGACGGACAAGTTCCAATGAAAACCAAAAACAGTCAGTCAGTCGGACATCAGCCAGAGCGGCCTGCTGCTTGTCGCTAGTGGCTAACGGCTAGTAGCTAGCCGCGAGTAGCCAGCCGCTCGCTGCTCGTGTTGCCGCTGTGCTCGCTCACATTCGCATTTTTTGTCCTTTGAACGTTTTCCGGTTTGTTAATTTACGAAGCCTTCAGAGAGTTAGTGCTGAAACTGTTGTGTTACTTTGGCTTTGCTCTCCTCCTCCTCCTCCTGCTCCTCTTCCTCCTCCTCCTGCTGCTGCTCCTCCTCCTCCTCCTCTTCTAGAGCAGTTGGAGCGTATCGAGGAAGGTCTGGATCAGATCAACTCCGATATGAAGGAGGCGGAAAAAAACCTCACCGACCTGGGCAAATGCTGTGGCCTCTGCTCCTGTGAGAAGTAGGTGCTGTGTGTGTGTGTGTGTGTGTGTGTGTGTGTTAATGATGTGACAGATTGTTACATGGACGGATGGGGGGCGGGGCCTCTTCTTCTCTTTGAAGAGGGCCTCCAAGGCTTTGATTTGCTGCTGTGGGGGGAACAGTCGCTGGGGGTCACAGATAGGGGGCGCTCACGCACTCACGTCTCCCAGGCTGAAGGCCTTCGAGGAGAGCGGCGCCTACAAGGCCGTTTGGGGCGGAGCCTCCGGCCAGGACGGCGTCGTGTCCAATCAGCCGCCGTCGTCCCGAGTGGTCGACGAGAGGGAGCAGATGATCATGAGCGGAGGATACATGCGCAGGTGCGCACGCACACACACACACACACACACACACACACACACGGGTTTAATGAAGTGTGTTATTGGAGATGCTGCTCAACAGACACAGCTGCATGTTGTGTGTTTGCTCTTTTCGACAAAACACTGACACACAATACGACACACGTAAAACGGGCAGCTGGTTAAACAAGACCGCACACACACACACACCTGCCATTTGTGTGTGTGTGTGTGTGTGTGTGTGTTCCGTCAGGGTGACCAACGACGGTCGCGAGGACGAGATGGAGGAGAACCTGGCGCACGTCGGCAGCATCGTGGGCAACATGAAGAGCATGGCGCTGGACATGCGCAACGAGATCGACACGCAGAACGACCTGGCCAAACGCATCACGGAAAAGGTGCGGCGGTCGCCGCGGTTACCGCCTGACACGAGCGCGCGACAAGCAACAAGCCGCCGTGCGAACGGACACGTCGGGTCTGTTCTGCTGCTGCTACCTGTAGAACAGCTGTGAACACTCTGGAGCTTTTCAGCCTCCGTGTCTTTCTTTCACGCGAGTAAAACAAAGTAACGGGGAACAAAGAGCGTTTCCATGGTGACAGGCGCTGACGTCACACACTGTTCTGTGACGCCGCCCCCTGGAGGTTGAACACAGAAGGCTCTTCAACAGTTTTACTTGGTGTGTGTGTGTGTGTGTGTGTGTGTGTGTGTGTGTGTGTGTGTGTGAAGCCGCTGCAGACGTTGGGACCGCCGTTCAGCGTCTGCTCGCCCGCCATCGAACTCCGCTGCCGACGTTTCTGCTGAGCGTTCGAGGCTCCGGCGCCGTTTGCCCGTGATGACGTCACTGATCCATTTCCTGTTTCTCTTTTGTCTTGCAGACAACTCTGAATGCGTTACGCATCCAAACGGCCAATCAGAAGGCCAACAACCTGATGAAGTGAGGGGACGCCTCGCCGCCGCCGCCACGTAGCGCCTGCTTCTCCCCCGCGATTTGTTGTGTAGCGGCCTGTGATTTTCAGGGGGGGGGGTGTGTTAGTTGGGGTTAGTTGGGGGGGGTGGGGTCGGGGGAGGCTGCTCGCCACGTCGCCTCCTCCGCAGGGATCTGGATGCTGACTGGTCCCTGTGGAGGACGCAGGTCACTGCAGGCGGCTGAAGAAGGCGAGCGTCCCCCGGAGCCGCCGGCTGGACTCCTGCTGCTCCTGGCCGACAGGAGGAGGAGGAGGAGGAGGAGGAGGAGTCAGTCGGCGGCGCGGGACAGGATCGTCGGCTGGATGAGCGTCGCCCGACCCTCGCTCCTCAACCTCAGGCCTCCGTGTCCCCTGTGGCTTCGGCTCGTGCGTGATGGCGCCCTCTGCAGGCCGTCTGGGGAACTGACACGAGGGAGGAAACACGCGTTCGTCTCGACACACAGCTCTCTGGCGACCCCAAGCGGACAAACGTGTGTGTGCAGGTCTCCCCACCCTCTCTCCTCCTCACGTTTGATGGAAAGTGGAGTTGAAACGACGCTTTCTCTTCACGCCAGCGAGTCCGGAGGAAGCTGCCGCTTCTCGGGCCGCGGGAACGCCGCATAAGCTGCCCAACGTTTCCGTGTGGCGGTCTGGAGAAGGAGCGGACGGCTGCGGAGGGACTTTCTGCCGCTCTCGGTGTCTGTCTTGGTGTTTTTCTGCTGCCGTTGGCGTCTGTCTCGGTGTTGGCGTCGCTGCTGTTCGCCGCCTCAGTTTGGTCGTGACGCTGCGGGCGCGGCGCGCGCCGAGGTTGGCGCGGCGCTTCCGGCGCTGACCTCTGGTGACCTGCGGCCTCCACCGGGGAACGTGGCGGTTCATCTTGGCCGTCAGCAAATGGCAAACGTGCTTTCGGGGCTAAAAGGTGCCTCAGAGGAGGACGCGGCCGCTTGCCGGGTCACCAATGTACCAACTTCCTGTTGATGTTTGCTCCTCAGACGCTTTATTGTAACAAACTAAAGTCATTAAACGTCAACAAGTTTGCGTGTAATTTGTGAAGTCTGCGTGACTGCTGCAGTGTCGCTGCGGGGCCGCGGGGGGCGCGCAGCGGGACCCGTTCTTGCGTTCAAGCGGCCAGCAAAAAAAAAAACCTCGCGCGCTGCGGAGTCTGCGCAGTCCGTCTTTTCTCGTCATTTCGAAGTTTCGGGAGCCGCAGAGGAAGGAGGGAGCGCAGCGCCATCTTTATTCGTGAGTAGCTCCAGCGGAGCCGCGCTCGTCACCTTGCGGCAGCCCGCACTGCTCCTCAAAGGCCGCACGCGCGCGGCTCGCGTGTGAACGCAGCGGCTCCGGCGACGACGGCGGCGGCGGCGGCGGCGCGCGCAGCTAGCGGCTCCGGACCGCCGTCGGCGCTCCGCCGCCCGCGTCGCTCCGCGCAGCCGCCGCGCATCTTCTGCGGGCGGTGCGCTCGCGGGTGCGCGCGGCGGCGGCGGCGGCGGCTCCACGCGCCGCCGACGGAGACCCGCGCGGGCTCCGCCGGTCCGTCCGGACGCGACGAGGTTGCGTCCGGCGGAGATGGCGGACTGAGCGCGTGAGCAGGCAGCGGCGGCAGGCACGAGCTCAACAAAGAGCCGAGGAGGACGCCGCTGATTGGCCCAGAGCGGACACGTGACCAGAGCCGAGGCAGTCATTATGCAAATCAGCTCGACCAGATTTGTTCCGTTCAAAACGCCCCAGACTCCAAAACGTGGTGGCAAAACGCCCGAAAGTGACAGAACCGCAAAGGTTCTGGGTGTCGGACCGAGCCGCTCGACCGACTTCCAGCCTTTGATGTGGTTTTCGTTTCACCTCTGACCCCGAACGGCTCGATTCAGACGTTAGCCGAAGGACTCGGTCCGCTCTGTCGGCCTCCGTCCTGCGGCGACCAGCGGTTCGTACCGCCGTCACTCCGACATTCGTCCGGCAGGTCTTCTGCCGGCCACGCGTCGCCCCTTTGTCGCCGTGGTAACGCTGAACCAAGTCCGTCTGCGGCGGCGGCGCCTCGTGCCTCCGAGGTCGAGAGGGACGCTCGGCGTCCGTCCCTCCGTCTCACCGCTCCTCCCGTCTCTTGCGCAGAGGAGGGACACGGGAGGCGAGGCGGCGGCTGGCGATGGAGGGGGGCGACGCGGCGCTCGGCGGGAAGGCGGGCTGGCGCGAGGATGACGAGGACTTCCGCGTGGGAGGAGGAAGAGCGGGTCTGAGGTCCAAGCCCAGGTTCACGTTCGCCGAGGTGAAGGCGCTGCTGCAGTCGGTGATGAGGAACAGATTCATCATCCTCAGTGAGTTTGGGGGGGGGGGGGGCATGGGAGGGGGCGGGGCGATGCCGGCGGCGGCGGCACGCCTCACGGCGCCGTGTGCTCCTGTCCCGCAGGGAAGTTCAACCAGGGCGTGTCGTCGGACACCAAGAAGAGCACCTGGGCCGAGATCACCAACCAGATCAACAGCCTGGGGGAGAACCGCAGGGAGGTGGGTGGGGGGAAGATGCTCTAAAGTCGGCCCCAGTCAGCCGGGCCGCCGTCGTCACTCGCTGCCCGTTCTCTGCTCGCAGGTGCGTCAGATCATGAAGAAGTGGGCGGACCTCAAGTGCGACGGCAAGCGGCGCATCGCCGCCATGCGGGGGCCCAACGGCAGCCACATCCGCAAGAAGACGCTGGGCCCCGTGGAGAGGATGGTCCACAAGATCCTCATGATGAGTCCTCAGGGAGGTGAGACCGCCGCCGCCGCAGCCGCTACGCCGGCCTCAGGGCGCCGCGCGCTGACCCGCCGCGCGCTCGCCCCCTCAGACGGCGACAGCGACCTGGAGTTCGGCGACGACGACGACTTCCCCAAGAACTCGCTGAAGGCGCCGGCGGTCCCGCCCACCTACTCGTACCTCAGCCTAACGGACAGCTCGCCCGCGCCGCCGGGAGGCGTGTCCTTCGACATCTCCCCGCTGTCGTCGCCTGAGAAGGACCCCGGCAGTGAGTGGGCCTGCCGCCGCCGCCTGCGGGCACGTCCGCGTCGGCCAATCGGGGCTTAATGGGGCGTGTCCTGTTTTGCAGGTGACCCGTATCACTCCTCGCCGGAGTTCGACCTCGCCGATGACGCAGGTAAGCGACTCCCCGGCTGAGCCGGGCGCCCCCTACAGGCCGTCGACTGCGCTGCAGCGTGGAGGGAAGCGTCCGGCCTGGACGCTGACCGCCACGTTTCCGTCCTCAGATTACAACATGGACTTCGACGACAACGACGAGTCGCTGTTCTCGTCCGGCGCGCCGCCGCCACCGCCGCCGCCCGCGCCCTCCACCTCGCTGGACCCGCTGCCCGACGGCGCCCTCCAGAGGATCAAACCGCTGCACACGTACTCCCGCAACAGCCAGAACTCCTCCTCCTCCTCCTCCTGTAAAGCCGCGCCTGGCCCCGCCCCCTCCTCGGCGGCCTCCACCTCCTCTGCTTTCCCCGCGCCTTCGGAGTCGGACGCAGACACCGCCGGCGCCGCCGCCGCGCTGTCCCCGGACGCCCCGCCCACACCACGGTCCCCTCCCTCCCCCCCGGCGCCGCCTCCTCCGGCCGGCGACGGCGCTTCGTCCTCTTCCTCGGCGCCGCCTCCCGCGGCCGCCTCCTCCTCCGGCCCCCCCCGCGCCCCGCCCTCCCCCCCGCCGGCCCCCGCCGGCGCCG
>JASSRZ010000016.1:35379-47763 GCA_032164315.1 Malacoctenus gilli
CCCCCCCCCCCGCGGGCCCCCGCCGCCCCCGGCGCGCCGTCCGACCCCCTGCCGACGACCACGCCGTCGCAGCGCGTGGCTCAGGTGGCGACGCAGAGCCTGCAGCAGCAGCGCGCCAGCCGCATGCTGCTGGCGTCGGTGTCGCAGTCGCTGGAGGTTTTGGCGCAGTCGGTGCAGCTGCTGGTGGAGAGCCAGCAGGAGTTCGTGCAGGAGTCGCTGCTGCTGCAGCGCGAGACCGTCGACGTGCTCCGCGACTTCTCCAGCACCGCGCTCGCCATGCTGCGCGACAAGAGCGCCGCCGGCACTGGCGGCGGCGGCGGGCAGCGGGCCACGCAGCACCACCACCCCGCCTCGCACTTCTGAAGCGCCGTTCGGCCGGAGACGCCGGCGCTCCGCGGCAGCTCGGTCGCGGCGCATTTCATCGGTAACCGCTCGGCCCGACTCCGCCGGGTCCCGTTCCCGAGTCGGGCCGACGACGCGGACGGACTGCGCGACTCTGATTGGCCGGCGGCCGAGCGGAAAGAAGCAAGAGCCCAGCGAGGCCGAGGAGGTGCTAACTCCAGAACTCAACGGTTCCAAACTCGTGGCCCCTTCGTCCTCGCGGGCCGCCGTGGTCGGAGGTCTTCCTGTCCAAGGGACGGTGGGACCCCCGGGTGTCCAGGGACGAGACTCTTCTCCTCAGTCACTGACACACAGGAGTGGGAAACTTCAAAATAAAAGCATTTTGACTTCAGAAAGTACCCGGTGACGTCTGGCGCCCCCCGCAGGAGGTTCCAGGAGAGGCCTGAGACGGCCTGAGACTCTGGACCGGAGCTGGACTCAGGAAGGACGCGTCTGTGAAGACACTGACCTGCAGAGAGGAGGCTCCGCCCCCACGCTGTCCGTCTTGTCGTTGGCATCGTTGCACCTGCTGAAGCTGCGGTCAAGTTACATTTGTCCTGTCAGAATAAAAGTATTTAAAGATTTGACATGTTTATGAGAGAGTGGTGTGTGTGTGTCCCTGATTTGCCTCCGCCTGGTCGTCTCATTCCAGCGAAGCCAAACGCTGCGGCTGCAGGGACCTTCAACATAAAAGCCCTGAGCGGGCGAAACACCTGCGTTAGACTGAAAGCGTCGTCGTTTCCTCGACGACCTCGCGCCAGGCGAGTGACGCGCCGTGGTCGCTCCTGCTGTGCTCTGTGGCGCCCCCTCAAGGAGTCCTGTCGGGGGGGGGGGGGACCATCTTAGCGGCGCCCTGAAGAAGAACGTCTCGCGTCTTTCCAAGAAAAATACCTTTTATTTCATTAGAAATCCACAGAATTGAACCTATGAAAGCATAAAATCCTTGTTTCACGTGTTTTTTCTCCTTATTGTGGTCGTCTGTTTCGGGATCTTCAAAGTAAATCGTGGGTATCAAACCATCGAAGACTGGAAGGTGTATGTCACACACAAACACAGACACTGTCAACGGCAAAGGGGGTGAGGGGGCGGGGCCAGCGGCACGTTCCGCTCGCCGTCCTCCGGAACTCAGCGCGTTTCAGGGGCTCTCCTCCGGTTGGCGCTCCTCGGGGCTCCGCCCTCGGGACCCTCGGGAGCGCTTCCTGTTGACGCTCCCGCACAGGAGGAGGCGCAGAACCGCGGACGCAAACACACCCGACACGTCAACGGCGTCCACGACTCGGGACGTCCGTCCATCTGTTCGCGGGGCTGAGGACCGACGAGTAAAGCGCCAGAAAAGTTCACCGCTCGGTTTCGACGCGGACGACGCGCTCCATCTTTCCACCCAAACGTCGGAACAGGAAGTAAAGCAAAGGCGCTCGAAACTGTCACCGAGTCCAACTGCTCCGGACTCGTGGGGAGCGTGCATTTGTGGGATGGGCAGCGGCGACGAAGACGTGACCCGTTCGAAGCCTTGGGGCCGAGCGGGCGGGCACGACGAGTCGGAGGACCGAGTACTCGGCGCAAACCTGGACCAGTGAGAACCTTCTGGAATAAATAGAAAATCATAACGGATGAAACGGACAAACAAATATGAGACGACGATTAGCGTTTTAAAAAAAGTTCTTTTGGGGAACTTGAAGGTTCCCAAAGGGATCATAAAGGAATAAAAAGTTCCAACGATCAATAAAAACGAACTTCGATCAAAGTTCACATAAAAACACGATTATTGTTCGAACCTTTGAAACAAAGTCGTTCACAGCAACGGAAGAACCACAAGAAGGTTCCACAGAAACAGGAACCTTTCAGGCTCAGAGTGGCAGACAGGAACCAAGGGCCCAAAGCGGCATCACACCCCAGCTGTGCTGCTCATCCCACAAATGCATGTCGTTCACCGGTGAAGAGACACAAACAGACCGAAGAGCAGAACCAACGGTGGCGCCGACGCGCTGCGTCCGCCCAGCGATGTGTTCAGGGTCCGCCTGTCCGCCGGGAGATCAGAGACGCGTCTCCGCCGCAGAGTCTGCTGGCACGTTGCCGCGGCAACAACGCCGCAGCAACACCGTTGTAAATCCTTTGGCATGTGACTGTAAGCTGGGACGGAGCGGGACGGCGCCGAGACACCCGAGGGACACGTCCGATAATCCACAAAGACGCTGGAGCAGAGTCCAGCTGGTCCTCCGGATCCTCCGTCCGTCCGCCGGGCGAGGACCTGCGGTCAAGGCGCTCCGCTCGTCCATTCCAGAGTTCGAGTCCGACGAGCGTTTCAACGTCTGGCGGGTCTTCGGGCGGTGGCGACATCGCTTCCTGTGAAGTCGGCGATGAGGCTCGTTAACCCTGGAAGAGGCGGGAGGAGGCGGGATTAGACGGTTCAGAGGTGCACGCGACGCGGCCAGCAGGGGGCGCCGGGCCGACAGCGAAGACTGACGGGGGAGACGGCCACATGCGGGCGACTGAGGGTCGGGAGTCGCAGGCAGCGAGGGAGCTCATCCAACGGCTCCTCTGGTGTCCGTCCATCCATCCATCCCTCCATCCATCCGTCCGTCCGTCCATCCATCTGTCCATCCCCCCCATCCGTCCATCCCTCCATCCATCCCTCCGTCCGTCCATCCATCCATCCGTCCATCCATCCCTCCGTCCATCCCCCTATCAGTCCATCCATCCAGCCCTCCGTCCATCCCTCCATCCGTCCATCCATCCCTCCGTCCATCCATCCGTCCGTCCGTCCATCCATCCGTCCATCCATCCCTCCATCCATTCCCCATCCGTCCATCCATCCATCCCTCCGTCCGTCCATCCATCCATCCCTCCATCCATCCGTCCGTCCGTCCGTCCATCCATCCGTCCATCCATCCCTCCATCCATCCCTCCGTCCGTCCATCCATCCAGCCCTGTGTGCTCTCTCACCTCTGACGTTTCCTCCGTCACGCTCCAACGTCGTGAAACCAAATGTGAGTAAAACTAAATGAGATTCAGAGAGAAGAAAAGACATCAGCCGTGTGTGTGTGTGTGTGCGCATGTGTGTACGTGTGTGTGCTACAGCAGATACAAGGCAGTGAGGGCTGCAGCAGCAGCAGCAGCAGCAGCAGCAGCAGCAGCAGCAGCAGCATGTCATGTTGCGATGGCACACAACGACCAGCAGGGGTCAGTGTGGTCTTGCTGGTTGGAGGCGTCGCTGAGGCTCCCGCAGTTCAGTCGCTGTGTCAAGCTGCTGCTGCTGCTGCTGCTGCTCTCAGCGCATCAAGAGCAGCGCCCCCTGCTGGTTGTTTATCACAGTTTAATGATCAAAAACTGACAGAGGACGTAAGGAGGGGGGAAGATCCTCCATAACCTGAATATTAGTGGGAGGAACATAGGTTCTATAGTTCCTATAGGTTCCTGTTGCTGTTGAGGACGGAAGAGGAGGTCAAGGACACAGTCTGGGCCAAAGCTTCAGCTCCCTGTGAGCAGACAGAGAGAGACAGCAGCTCTGCAACCGACTGAACTGAAAACACCGCAATCTCTTCTGACACTTAGTCCACAGGAACCGAGTCCCTCTTGGAGAAAGTCCCCTTTCTGGAGTCCTTAGCGGGGACAACAGCGCTCACGTCTCGGCGCTATTACAGTCAAAAGTGAAGAGATTACAGGATTACCTGAGTAACTTTGTGCAAGGAGACGTGAAAGTCAGCCGCCGTCTCCCGTCAATACTGATGCGTGTGTGTGTGTGTGTTTGTTTATTGTGTGTGTGTGTGTGTCGTTTCCTCCGTGTGATCGTTGCTTCTGTTTGCAGATAAAAACAAACTGTATCACACGTTATTACTTCCTTCCTTCCTTCCGTCTTCTCGCTGCGTCTCCGACAAACAGGATTTCTCATCATTCCCTTTTGCTGCTCCTCCCAAACACAAACACCCCCCCCACACACACACACCCGGCTCCTTGTAGTCATTTGTTTGATTGTAATGAGTTGTTGTGTTTCGGCGCCTCGTCTCCTTTCAAGGTCGTCGTGTTTGCGCCTCGTTCTTCCGCCTTTCTTTGCATCTTCTGACACTTTCATGTGGAAATGAAACGAAGCGTCTCCGATCGCCTCTGAGCTCTGCGGGGACGTACGGCTGCTGCTAATGCTACCACTGTGCTAATGAGGCCCTCCCATGACAACACGGCTGGCATTAGCATTAGCATTAGCTCACTTCCTGTTTGAGCCCCGCTTTAATGGACGACTCGCAAAGTCCGTCTCCGACTGCGGCTACTCACCGGTGACGAGGCGCCTCCTCGGCGCCGGCTGGAGTTTGGCTCCAGGCGCCAGCAACGAATGAAAAAGGTGTAAATAAAAAAGGGGGCGGGGCCGTGGAGTATTGAATCTGAGAGCGGCGGCGTGCGACTTCCATACAAAGTTTGCTTCGTCGCGTGTTATTGGGAGATGGCGTCGTCGTCGCGGGCGGGGTTTAAGTCCACGACGGTGGTCCCTCGGAGGGAGGCTCCGCCCATCCCGTCTGCTGACGACGAGGGTTGGCAGTTTTTATTGGCGCCTCCTGCTGGCAAACAGGGAAACAGCGTCAAGTGGTGAGAGGAAGAAGCTGCTGCTCCTCCTCCTCCTCCTCCTCGTCTTACCTTGGCCTGCAGAGGAGGAGGACGGCGGCAGAGCGAGGATGTTGGCTCCGCCCCCTCCCCCTCCGTTGGTTTGAGAGCACACGTTGGCGTGGCGAGCGGCGGCCTTCTGCTTGTAGTGGTTACTGTGCAGCTTGTACTTCATCAGGAGGATGAAGATGAAGACGAGGACCGACGCCACGATGATGCCCCCGATGATGATGATCATGGTGCCGCCCAGGAACTGAAGCAGGACACGAGGTCAGAGGTCAAAGGTCAGCAAAGGACCTCAGCCACCAGGGGGACAGGAGACAGGGGACAAGGGACAGGACAAAAGAAGCAGGGGCCAGAACAGAGGGGACAGGAGACGGGGACAAAGGAGACAGAGGAGACAGGGGACAAGAGACAGACGACAGGAGGCAGGGGCCAAGGGACAGGGGACGTGTGACAAGCATCAGGAAACAGGGGACGGGAGACAGGGTACAGAACAAAGGGGACAGGACAAAGGAGACAGGGGACACAACAAAGGGACAGGAGACAAGAGACAGGCGATAGGGGACAAGGGACAGGACAAAGGAGACAGAGGACAGGAGACAGGCCAAAAGAAGCAGGGGCCAGAACAGAGGGGACAGGAGACGGGGACAAAGGGGACAGGACAAAGGAGACAGGGACAGGGGAGGCGCTGACCTGGTCCCGGATGGAGTGGCAGCGTCCGTACTCCGGCTCGGTGCTGAAGGACACGCAGCCCACCAGCTTGGTGCCGGTCAGCGCCGTGATGCCGTCGTCGTACACGGCCAGGACGCACAGCTCGTAGTCCCGCGTGGACGCCAAGTCGCTGAGCAGGAAGTACTTGTGGTTGGCCGGAATCATCCTGGGAGGAAGACCAGGAGGAAGAACGCGCACTGTTTGGAGGCCCAGTTCGTCACCCCGACGCGCCGTCGACGGCGGAGGCCAGCTTCTCCGGCGGCTCGCTCGCCGACTCGCTAATTGCGCATTGTGCGCGTTAATTGCGTGTTTGTTGCGAGCGTCTAATGCCGCGAAGCGACCGGGGAAGCTTGAGGTGGAGCGCCGCATCAAACGCATTGTTTCCCGTAATTACAGGCTTCTCCTCGCCAAACCAATTAACCTGCAAACGGCCGTCTGACGCCGCCGCCGCTGCCGCCGCCACCGCCCCACACGGCTGGTTAGCGCGTTCACCCGCTTGTCCTCCCGTCCAGGAAACAGGACGGGAGGACGAACAGACCCTCAGTGGTCAAACTCAGCGAGACCGAAATGGTCCTGGGTCAGCGTCGGAGAGTCAGAGTCAGAGGGGGTGAGCTGTCGGGAGGAGCCCGACGCCGTGAGGCATCAGGCGGCGGAGGGGGAGGAGCCTCAGCGCTGCGGCGGGAGGTCAGAGCTTCCTGGAGCAGCTTCACACAAACAGGAAGAAAAAAACGTCTCCCGCAGAAAAGTAAAGCGTGAAGAATCGATAGATTAATTTCCTGCTGCTGACAGAAGTTCATCTCCTCCTGAACCCACAACCCTCATTGTGTGTGCGTGTGTGTGTGTGTGTGTGTGTGTGTGTGTGTGTGTGTGTGTGTGTGTGTGTGTAAAACAGAGTGAAAGGAAGTGATAAAGGAGGTGAAAGATGAAGTCAGTTAGGTTATTTTGGCCCTCGGGCAGAGCAGAGAGTAATATTGTTGGAACTGTATGCCCTCCCCCTCCTCCCCCTCCCCCTCCTCCCCCTCCCCCTCCTCCTCTGTCCCCCCCCTCCCGCTCTCCCCCCTCCTGGTCAACCAAATAACACTTTGGAAATCAGCACACAGCAGAAGAGAGCCGCTGTGCTGATGCTAATGCTCAGGAGGACTATCTGCTGGGCCCCAGACGCCGGCCGCAGCGTTCTGGGTCGGTTCCGTCAGCGAACCGTTCGGCCGCGCCGTTCTCCCGGAGGCGCGGGCCGCGGCGGCGATAACCGCGACCGCTGAATTTCACTGAGCTCAAGTGCTCAGCGCTCCATTTGTCACGGCGTCCTGGGAGGCGGCGGCTCAGGATCGGAGCATCGGCGGCAGGAATGAAGCAGCGGAGCCGGAACGGCTCCCGGAGCGGCTGCGGGCCGCGCCCAGCGTTCCCAGGACCACAGCCGATTGGACGCAGCGCGGAGCTGCGAGGAGCGCCTCCACGCGGACGGGTCCCGAAGCGCTCCTCCCCACGGCTATTAGCGCCGTGCTAATGCTCGTGCTCCTCAGTGTCGCACGCGCTCACCTGTAGATGAGGATGTCGTCCGTGGAGCTGTTGTACTGGATCTGGTACATGCGCACGCCCGGGATGTGGTTCTGCGGCGGCCACCGGATGGTCGCCGAGCTGGACGTCAGGTCCGACACGGTGACCCTCTGCTGGTCGGAGCGGGCGTGGCCGCCGCTGACGTTGGACTTGATGGACGTGGGGATGTCGGAGGGACCCGGGTCGGGGTCCAGTTTGGGGTCGAAGTGCGGCGACGGGTTGACCACCAACTCCACGGGGGCGGTGGCCTCGCCGGCGGCGTTGGACGCGATGCACGTGAACTTGCCCGAGTCCTAGAAAAGAGCGGGCGAGGGTCAGCGCGCTGAGGAGCGGGCACGGCGGTCGCCCTGGCGGTCCACCCGGCGCTCTACCTTGACGGAGGCCTTGAGGATGTCCAGCGAGCCGTTCTCGTAGCACACGGTCCTGGAGGTGTTCCCGATCAGCTTGCCGTCAGGACTGACCCAGTGGGTGGACGGCTCGGGGTCTCCGATGGACTTGCAGCGCAGGCTCACCTCCTGACCCTCCATCACAAACATCTTGGAGGTGTGGCGCGTGATCATGGGCGGCTCGCACACAAACTCCTCCTGTCAGGGGACCAGACGCTGGTTGACACGCCCACTCCCCTCAGTCCCCCAAGGGACGCCCACTCCCCTTAGACACACCCACTCTCCCCAGAGACGCCCACTCCCTTTAGACACGCCCACTCCCCCTCAAACACGCCCACTCCCATCAGACACGCCCACTCCCTTTAGACACGCCCACTCCCCCTCAAACACGCCCACTCCCCCTCAGACACGCCCACTCCCCTCAGACACGCCCACTCCCCTTCAGACACGCCCACTCCCCTCAGACACGCCCACTCCCTTCAGACACGCCCACTCCCCTCAGTCCCCTCTGACACGCCCACTCCCCTCAGTCCCCCCCAGAGACGCCCAGTCCCTTCAGACACGCCCACTCCTGTCAGACACGCCCACCCCCTCAGACACGCCCACTCCCCTCAGTCCCGTCAGACACGGCCACTGCGCTCGCACCTCTCTGATGGTCCAGAAGTATTTGCCCGCCAGGTCTCGCGGGGACGCGCACGTCTCCAGGTCGTCCTCCCGCGTCAGCCGGCGCAGCCACACCAGCTCGCAGTTGCAGTGAAGCGGGTTCCCGCCGAAGCTGAGCACCAGCGCCGTGAGCGGCGAGCCCTTCATCTTGGCGTAGACGGGGATGCGCAGGAAGAGCGGGTCGGGCGGGATCTTCTTCAGCTTGTTGGACGTCATGTCCAACCTGAGACAGGAAGTAAGCGGCGGAGACGAGAGGGAGACATCAAAGCTGAAAGTGGTTGCAGCCTTGTCGGGAAACAAGAAAGAGAGCTGTGTCCCTTCACAATAAAAGTATTTTGCTTTCAAGTCAGCGTTTCTGCTTTTATTTTCAAGCCTGTTTTGTTTCCACTGGTGTATTTTCAGATGAAAAGAGCAGCCGGAAGGAACAAAGCGTCTCAGGGCCTCGACGTTTCCGACTCGGCGCCGGCGTGGCCGTGTGGCGTGGCCGTGTGGCGTGCGAGCGCCTGACCTGGCCAGCTTGTGCAGGTTGGAGAAGATTCCTTCGGGGACGCTCTCGATGAGGTTGTGGTCCAGGCTGAGCGTGTTGACGCTGACCAGCAGAGCGATGGTCTCCCAGGGGATGTCCACCAGGTTGTTGTAGCTCAGGTCCAGGTCCTCCAGCGTCTCCAGGAAGTCCTGCGGTGGGAGGAGCCACAGAGACGCCTCAGCCGACGGGACGCCTTCACACTGTGTGAGTGTGTGTGTGTGTGTGTGTGTGTGGCGGCGTGCCCCCCACCTGGAAGGCCCCCTCCGACACGCTGTGCAGCTGGTTGTTGGCCAGGATGAGGTGCCGCAGGTTGACCAGGCCCTGGAAGTGCGAGTCGTCCAGCGTGGTCAGGCGGTTGGCGTCCAGGTGCAGCGCGTGCAGGTCCTGCAGGTCGGCGAAGGCGTACGGCCGGATCTGGCTGATGGTGTTCCTGCTGAGGGTCAGGTGGATCTGCCGGGAGGACGGCAGGTCAGAGGCTCCGCCTGGTGGCCAGGCAGCGGCGCTGCGGGGAGGGCGCCGCAGAGCTGCTGTCTCTCTGCCAGCCCCCCCTCCGACAGTCGCCATTCTACAGCTGCTGTTCCACTGAACTCCTGTTTACTGACAGAGAGGCGCCTCCGACCTCCAGCATTAGCATTATCATGAGTGACCAGCCTCATATCAGGTCAACGAAACAACGAACTGGGAACGTTGCGGACAATTTCGATGCAACGACTCTGTGTACTGCGTGTATTTTGAATACTTGCGACGGGACATAACGGCGACGACACGTCAGAGAGGTTTTCCTGTGAACCGTCTGGCGCTCGGACCGACTCCCGTCCCCGTCTCGTTCGTGGCGGGCTCTCACCAGGCTGGTCATGTTGGCGAAGTCGCGGTGCCGCAGCGTGGTGATGAAGTTGTCCATCAGCCGGAGCTCGGCGGTCTGCCGGTCGATGTTGGGCGGGACGAAGAGGAGGCCCGTCTTGGCGCAGAGCACCGTGTAGGAGGGCAGCAGGTTCTGGCAGGTGCAGCGCTTGGGGCACAGCATGGAGGAGGAGGAGGAGGAGGAGGCGGGGGCCAGGGAGGAGAGGAGGAGCAGGAGCAGGAGGGGGAGGGGCCACAGCTGCCAGGTCACCGCCTCCATGGCTGCGGGGGGCGCTGCAACGACACGCAACAGAGACGCAGGTCAGACTGGAGCATAGAGCGGCGGCGGCGGCAACGACCACTCGACCACACACACAGACGCCCCTCAGCATGTAGCACCACCAAACAGAGTTGTGACCTGCGTTCGCCCTGCTGTGGTGGGGGAGGAGCGCCGCTGCACTCCGCTGCCCCCGATGGCGTCGCCCGGTACTGCAGCCTTGGTGTCCTGTGACAAACTGAACGTTGATGCTGAACGTCTGCTTCTGAGAAAACCTTCAGTTTGTTGATTTCAGCGGGAGAGAAATGAGGCGCGCTCGTTTTTCTCGGCACCTCCGTCATCTGCCCCCCCCTCCCCCCCCCTTCCTCCTCCTCCATCACTCGCTTCTCCCCTGGAAGTGCTCCTCTCCCTCCATCGCTCCTCCTTCCTCCAGAAGTCTCCCGCATCACACATCACTCCTCCTGCTCTCATTTCTGTCTCAAACAAGATCCTTCCCTCCCTCCCTCCCCCCTCTCTCCCCCCACCTCCCTCCCTCCCCCCCTCAGCCTCCCATCGTCTCCTTTCCTTGCTTCCATCCATCAGCTCGGCTTCATGTCTCTGTTCTGTTCCAACATTAGAATGCGTACACGTGCAGATGTGTCGCTGCCAAATGAAAACACGTCGGATGACTTCCTCCTTTCACACGTGTGACGATAATCAAATGTTGGGCGCTGACGCGCTAATTTCCATATTGATGGCTTCGCCTGCAGAATAACGCCGACTTCAGCGTGAGCAGCAGGCGCTAATGAGCGGCGCCGGCGCTCCGCCGGAGTCACGGCCCCGTCTGTCCTCCGAAGACGCCAGGAAGCCGGGACAGCGGGACGTCTCAGAGACACGCCTCCATCAGCGTCAGCAGACTGTCCTCAAAAGGACGAGTGACCGGACTTGGAACTTGTGATGTCCCTCAGCGAAGCAACGACAGCAGAGAAAATACAGACGGACACGGACTGCTGTCAGAGTGGAGCTCATGGTTGCTAATGCTGATCATGCAGTCAGCCTTTCTTCGAAGGCGCAGCATTACCATTAGTGGGAGCCTCATATCAATAAAGAGAAAAGAGACAAAAACCACTTCCTGTCAGCGAGGCCAAACGAAGGTTCAACATGAGAAATAAAGGAAAAGGAGGCTGAAAAACTCTCTTTAGCATTAACAAGCAGGAGCAACGAGGGGTGAGAAGGTGGAAGCAGGAGCAGAGGAGCAGAGGAGCAGAGGAGCAGAGGAGCAGACACTGCCAGTCTGTTCCTCTTCCAACCAGCTGGTGGAGCTGTTGAGCTGCACATTCGGAGACCGAAGGCCAGATGAAAGGCAGGGAAGCGCGCCGCCATTGCTTCACTGAGTGCAACTCAGTCTGCTGCCCATCGAAGCTCCAGCAGAACTGCTGGTTCCATGAGAACCAACAGGAACCAACGCCATCCGGACGCCATCCGGACGCCATCTTTACCTGTCAGACTGCCGTCAGGGAGACGCACGCATCGCAGCTAACCGACAATGGACGCTCCGCTCGAACCAGTGTGTGTGTGTGCTCGAGTGTGAGTGTCTGCATGCACACATGCACGCACACACACACACACACACACACACTCTTTTCAGACACTCTGCCACTTTACAATATACACAACCTTACTTTTGAATGTTTTGTGTGTGTGTGTGTGTGTGTGCGTGCGCGTGTGTGTGAGACCCAGTGCAATTATGTATTTGAGTTTGTTGTTGTGATGAGCGTGTTTAATCAGACTCCTGAATGTCAGCAGTGTGTGTACACATGTACAAAGTTGTCATGTTGTGTTTGTGCAGATTGTATTTAAATAATTACACCAGTTCAGTCTGAGTGCTCCCACTGTTTACAGGTTAAAGTGTGTGTGTGTGTGTGTGTGTGTCTTTTTTCCTTTTGGAGTCAATTCTGAATAATTTTGCATAATCCAAGACGACGACATTTGAAACACTAATCAGTGCTCTGCAGAGTGTGTGTGTGTGTGTGTGTGTGTGTGTGTTTCCCCAAACAAAGCTCTATTTTAAGATTGACTTTTCATTGAATTAAATAAGTCACTATTTTTTAGACTTTATTTTTATGTGCACGAACCAGGAAACAAACAGACTGAGTGGCTGCTTTTGTTTGTTTTTGTTGAGCTTCAAAACTTTTTCTCTTCAATTTGGACTTGTGTGTTTCTTGACAACCAGCGTTTGTCTCAGATCTTCTTCTTCTTCTTCTTCTTCTTCTTCTTCTTCTTCTTCTTGTGAGCCTCAGTGACCACCACCAGTGTCCCGGCTGATAAAAAAACGCTGGGACGCGCCAGCCAACCAACTGAGGCACTGCAGCAACCCACAGACTGAAACCTAACCTGGGCACAACACACACACACACACACACACACACACACACACACACACACACACACACACACACACACACACACACACA
>JASSRZ010000016.1:82955-98714 GCA_032164315.1 Malacoctenus gilli
TTTACTGGGAGCTGGCTGCCGACCGGTCCCGTTGTTGGCCGCTCTCTCGCTGGTTCCGACTGTTGCTGGTAAACACGTTTTCCGCTGGGCAGAAACGGCTGCCGCCATGTTGCCAACATGTGGCTCCACTTTGCTGGTTCTGCTTGCAGAGGAAGTGGGATCAGTCCCAGCGAGAGCAGCGTGGCCCAAACAATGAACAACCGCCGCTGGTTTCCAGACCAAAGTGCCTGAAACATCTGAGGAACTCCGAACTTTATGTCTTTGTTTTCACCCAACGCAGAGCAAGCAATGACACGAGCTCCTCCTCCTCCTTTCTTCCCTTCAGGAGCGAGTCCAGGAGCCGCCGGAAGAGGTCCAGCCTGCACCGAACTTCACCTGCCCGCTGCCCCCCGTCACCTGCCCCTCCACCCCTCTCGAAACCCCCAATGCGACGCAACGGGAGCTGGAAGGAGCGCCGATGGAGAGCGCCGCTGCCCCCCAGAGTCCGGACCCTGGAACTGAAACGACTGCAGGTGAAACCAGACCGACGGCAGAAGGGACGAGTGAAGAGGACAAAGGGACAGACGAGCAGGGGGACGCACCAGGAGACATGGCCGCAAATGAGGACGAGGAAGGAAAGGAGTGTGACGACGGACTTGAATGTAGCACCATCGCCGCCCCGACGCCACATCTGGGTTCTTCCATCTCGGCCGACGACGAAGAGCAGAATTCGCCCCGAGAGGACGCGAAAGCCGAGGCGGGCTCCACCGAGCCGGACGACCTCCGTCCGCCCGCGCCGCGGCGTCAGCCACCAACCAGAGGCTCCCACCTCACCAAGAGGGACAAAAAGATCATCGAGAAGATCCGGAGCTACTACGAGGCGGCGGCCGAGGCCGAGGAGGAAGAGGAGGAAGAGGAGAAGGAGCGCGAGGGTGACGAACTCGTGACGCAAAGGAGAGGAAGCTTCAGCGAAATCCCCTCCGGTCTCGTCAAGGACTCAGTGTCCCGCTTTGACACAAGTGGCCACCAGGAGGAGCCAGAGAGGGAAATTTGTCCAAATGAAGACAAAGACGTGTTTCCTTCCTCCTCCCCGTCTCCAGCGTCGGCGGACCCGGGCGGTGACGAACAGCCAGATGAGCCAACCAGCTTCTTGGATTCGGGTTCATCCTCTCATGCGATGCAGCATTTGGAGACCCAAGGAGGCGGGGACTCCAGCGAGCAGCCAAAGCAATCGGGAGTCACCGACGAGTCGGCAGAAATTCTCGGAGGTGTCTGTGAAGAAGCATCGACAGCAGAGCAGGAAGGGACGCTGAACGCCGTCGCCGCCGGCGAGCAAAGTTCCCCACGTCCGGCTGTCTCCCACCACGACAAGGGCCACGAGGAAACGACCCCGGTGGTCGTCGGTGAACTGGAGCCTCCTGCAGAGCCAAGCGGAGCCTCTGAACCCCAGTGGGAGACAAAAGAGGGCGGGACCGGCCGGGCCAGGCCCAAGAGCCGAGATCCCGCGGACGCCAGCGGGAGTCTCCAGGGGCCGCCCAGCCAGATCAACGTGGGGCGGTGGTCGCGCCGCTCCAGGATCGTCACCGCCAATCGCGCCTTGTTCGAGAGTATGCGGTCGGACGTGGCTGGCATCGGCTTGTTCGAGGCCAGTCCGGCTGTGGACCCGGTGTTGATGGAGAACTCCGAGCGAATCCTGAGCAAAGTCCAAACCTTGGCCCAGATGTACAGCACCAAGGCCATGAAGGTCCCCCTGCACCAGAAACGGGCTGGAACCGCCAGGGACCGAGCGTGGGTCTCAAACAGACCATCGACTCAGACCGGAAGCTGGACCCGAGAGGAATCCCACCAACAGGATTCACACAAGCACCGAACTCCGGTGGAGGTTCTTCCGTCTGATCTGCACACGGGAAGTAGAGCTGGAGCCCCGGCTCACCTCCACAACAGAGATGACCAGACCAGAACTCCCAGCCACCGTCACGCTTGGTGCCGCGAGGACCAAAGGGTCCCGGAGGGCCAAAGGGTCCCGGAAGGCCAAAGGGTCCAGGAGGACCAAAGGGTCCAGGAGGACCAAAGAGTTCTTACGAACCAAAGGGTCCAGGAGGACCAAAGAGTTCAGCAGGAGCAGCTGATGGAGACAGCCGCCACCCTGGTGGGGGGTAGGTCCACTTCTTTACGACCTGATCCGACAGAAATGTACAAATGTAAAAACAGTCCAGCGTAGAAGTGAGAGCCAGTCAGAGCGGACGGGGTCCGGGGTCCGGTTCATTGACCGGCCGCTCCGGGATTCCCCAGTTTGAAGGAACAAGTCGGACAACGGAAGGTTTTTGTCATCACGCCCATGTTTGCTTTCTCCCGTCCAGATTTCCGGGAGGCGCCGCCGGTGCCCGGCGGGCAGCTGGCCTGCCACCGTCCCACCAATGGCGTCACTCTGTCCCGGCCGCGAGACTTCATCTCAGCTTTGACCAAAGACAGAGACGCCGGCCCGGAGCAGAGCGGCACACGGGGTGGGACTCCGCCCCCTGTGCTCCCCAACCAACCGTCCAACCACGACCCGGGCCGAACCTCGGCCCAAACAGCACCGGCAGACCGGAGCTCCGCCCCCAGCTGCGGCCACAGGAACGGCCCCCTGGGAGACGGGCGTCAGACCCGCGGTCCCGCTGCCGAAGCGTCCCAGACGGCAGCAAGGTGAGTGGCTCTCCGCCTCGTTGGCTCCGCCCGCACCTTCAGAGAGCACCTCCACCCAAACAGCAGCGACCCCCCCCGAACTAAAGCAGGAAGTGCTGCGCCAGTCGCGTTGCCGAGCAGCTTCACAGGCCACCGGCGTCCAGCGGGGAATCTCCGACACTACGGAGTCGACGTTTGCTGCTCAGCGTCAATGGTGTCATTAGATGCTGGCAGATCATCTTTCTTGCGCAACACCAGTGCTGCAGGCGAGCAGTTGTTGTGTAAAGGAGGGGCGGGGCCTAACAGTGGCAGTTATCTGCGAGACGTCAACAAAAGTTGTTGACAGCAAAATGGGAAAGTGTCTAATGAAACCCGTCCGAGATCAGCTGCTCTTACATACCTTCTGACAAAGTAGCTGAATCGGGAAAAAAAAGACAAACGTGCAAATGAGACAGAAATCCGTCAACAGCAGTTCAGAGCCAAACACGTTAGTTTTCAGCAGGAAAGGAGGTTCCGAGGTTGAGTGACGGTTGAACGCAGAAAGGCCTCGATGGAGCCAACCGGCCACTTCGGGTCCGTCAGGTCCACTTCCTGCCCTCTGAGGGGCCACGCCCACTAGCATGTCAGAGGCTCCTTCATGGCCTCCAACCGGCTGCCAGAGCCGCTGCTCAGGAGCGCCGCAGCAAACAGCAAAACAACAGCAAAACCAACCAGCAACGTCTCATTCAGTCTGGGACACGTCTTAGATTGTTGTCATCCATCCATCCATCCATCCATCCATCCATCCATCCATCCATCCATCCATCCATCCATCCATGGTGTTTTGTCGTCAACTAGTTTTGATAAAGTTTTGGAGCTCAGTTTTCTGTATAATGGATGGATGGACGGATGCATGGATGGATGATGGACCACTCACTGACCCGTCTCCTCCCTCTCGGCCGCAGGTCCCAGCAGACGGACGGACGGCGGCGGCGCTGCATCGGAGACGACTCCTCGTCAGCGAACGCCGGCGGCCGCTCGGCTCCGCCGCAGCCAAGCTCCCGCGTCCTCGACCTCCCGGCGAGGACGGCCCCTGGCGACGGAGGCGAGGAGGACTTTCCAGAGGACGTTCCGGTCTCATGTCTTCCAGGGGCAGCAGACTTGTCCCCTGAGGACACAGACGTCCAGCCTGAAGATGCCGCAGGACACGCAGCAGCGGAACAGCTGATCCCGGCTGTGATGTCCGCACAAAGGGCCCAGAGTCTACTAGATGGCCCCGCCCCCACGCTGCTGTCGCCACTGGGAGGGGGGCGCGACCAAAGAAGGCGGCTCCACCCACCAGCGGGAGGGACCGCCACACCGGATGTCTCCTGGGAGCTAAAGGACCAGACCTCAGACGGAGGAGGGTCGAACCCGAGTGGCCTGTTGAAGTTGGGCCCAGAGGGGGGCGGGGCCTCAGAAGGGCGGGGTCAGTATGCGGCACCGCCGTGGTCATCCGAGACTGACCGCGCCCTGCAGGGGCCTCCGTCGGCGCCACAGGCGGACCGTCTCCCGACCTTCACCAGCCAGAGGCCCACCGACCTCCCTGCGGCGCTGGGACGCATGGCGCCGCCCTGCTGGACGGCAGGCGGCCCCGCCCTCTGCGACGACAGGTCAGTGACAAGACGCCGGACGCTTAACGGAGATGTGTGCTGGTCACCGTTCCAGTTGTGAGGTGTCCCCTTGAGGGCTTTCCCTGAACTTCTTCTTCTGTCCTTACAGAGAAAGCGGCGAGCCGCCGTTGGCTCCTCCCACCGGCCTGGACAGACTGATGGGAGGGGCCGCCGCCCCCGCCGCCTCTCAGGCCTCCTCAGCCTTCAAGCCCAGACTCCCCGCCACGTCTCCTCCAAGAGCTCCACCCTCCTCCTCCTTTGTGCGAGCGCCTCCCTGCTCCTCCCCCTTCAGGGCCATCCAGCCGCCCTCGCCGAGCGCTCCGCCTCCTGCCGGCTTCACCTCCCCCGGCGCGCTTTCGCCGGCGCTCTCTTGTCTGTCCCCAACTCCTTCTGGCAGGATGTCCTCCCTGAGAGCGCCCCCGCCCTCCTCCTCCTCGTCCAGAGCACCTCCGTCCTTCCCTCCGCCCTCCTCGTCCCTCCGCTCCCCCCCCTGTCTGTCCCCCCCAGTTTCCTCCTCCGCCTTCACAAGATCTCTTGCCGCTTCCTGCATCAGCCAGTCCATCAGTCAAAATATGGCCAAAAACAAGCAGCAAGCTCCGCCCACCAACGCCTCAACTCCTTGCTTGCCTTCAACTCACCTGCGGCGGCGCTCGCCGTCTCCTCTGCTGGCTCCCAATCAGCACAGCAGCAGCTCCTCTGCTCCGTCCAGGTGTCCACCGTCCTCCCTCCGGCCCGCCCCCTCCGCCACTCCGACCAATCAGCAGCCTCTGACCGCTCCGGCCGCCCGCCCTTCATCCCTTCGCTCCAAATCCGATCCATCCCAGAACGCAAACA
The DNA here is from genome assembly GCA_032164315.1 of Malacoctenus gilli. Lineage (NCBI taxonomy): Eukaryota > Metazoa > Chordata > Actinopteri > Blenniiformes > Labrisomidae > Malacoctenus > Malacoctenus gilli. Next base: position 88,064 of record JASSRZ010000016.1, read on the forward strand.
ACAACAACTCGGCGTCTCTCGGCTGTGTGGGCGGCTTCGGCGGCGCCGCGGGGACGGACGGATGGCCGCTGAGCTCGCTGACCAACGGGGGCGCCGCCGACAAGCAGCCGGCCCACGAGCCTTTCTGGGCGGGGTCACACAACCGCGTGGCTCGACCGTTCTGCGCGTCGGAACCCAGCTCGCGGGCGCAGTCGCCGGCTCCCTCGCCGGTGCCGTCTTCCTTCAGCCGCCTGTGCTCGCCGCCCCCTCAGCACAACTACTCCTCCCCTCTGGCCAACAAGCCGCCTCCCCCTCCGAGCCTGAGGGCCGGCGGCGCAGGGTGTCCCAACCCGCTGGGCCTGACCGTGGAGCTGCCGAGAGAGGGGGGCTCCTCTGCTTGCCTGAGCCCGCCGGTCCTCTCGCCGCCTCTCATCGGCGTTTCTGTCAACCTTTGGACCAATAACGTCGCGGCGCCTCAGCCGAGGAACCCCCGACACGCCCCTTCGCCGCCCTCCTTTCCTGCCGCGCTGTGTCCACCCATGCTGGACGCTGCGTCCTTCCCCTTCAGCTCCGGGAGCGGCTGCAGAGCGCCCTCGCCGTCTGGGCCCCGTCCTTCTTTCCAGGGCCTCCGGAGGTCCTTGTCTTCCAGCCTGGCTGACGGACCCCCCAGTCCCCCCCGCGGCAGCGCCGGCGTGCAGCGCCGGTCCTGGGCGGACCGCCGGTCCCTGGACCTGCAGGAGTCCTGTCCCCTCAGCCCCAGCAGCGGTCGGTCCTCCTCCAGCAGCTCGCCCTCCTGGCTCGGCCCGGGGGCGGGGCTGCCGACCCCGAACCCCGGGAGGGCCGCTCTCGGTGGGCAGCGCCTCACCGGCGCCCCCTGGCCCGATGGCCAGCAGCGTTCCGACAAACACGGCAGGTCCGAGAGCCTGGATGCGAGCGCCGCTTGGACCGCCGTCGGCTCCGCCCCCTCCGAGTGGGAGGACCCTGAGCTGGAGGAGGGGAGCTGTCGCACTCAGCTGATCTGCGCCTACGTCCCCCGCCCCCTGTGTGGACAGAGCCCCTCCAACCAGCCATACGCCGTCAAATCCCCCCCTCGCGTCCCAACCGCCGCCGCAGCCTCCACCCTCTGTCCACCACCACCACCCTTTTCCCAAACGTCTCCCAGCAAAGCGGGGAGCCACAAGTCCAGCTACGCCACCACCGTCAACCTGCAGATCGCAGGAAGCGGACGAATCACGTCCTTCAGCACCGCCCAAGTGAGTCTCACCCAAACCCTGCAGGGAGGCGCCGGGGGGGCCGCGCAGACCGCCAGGAGAGTGAGCGTCAACGGCCTGTCCCACCTGCCCCCCGCCGCCCCTCAGAACTGCAGCCGGCGATGAAGGGTTCGACGACCCCAGGAGTCCCGTCCCGAGTCCGTCCTGAGGACATCTGCGGATCCTTCACGTGTTCCCGTCAAAAGACCTGCGAGGTCACGGTGAGGACACGATCCCAGAGAGCTGCTCCAGGTCGGAGCTGTAAAGGTGTCCTTAGAACGCCAAAGTAAACATTCCCTTCACGTTGCAGCTGCCTTCTGATTAATTGTGAGCGAGTGAAACAACAGAGGCATTATTCCGCTGCAACGTGACGTGTGTAACCAACATCCGACTCCGACTCTATCTCTCAGTGTCACGGATTGGAAACCTTGCCAAACCTCCTGTAAATACTCCGACTCCGCCTCGGGCCGACGGCTCCGGCTCCGGCTGCAGCTGCAGCTTCCGGGTTCTGGAAGTTTCTCCGGTCAATATTAACCCTTTTTAAACCTTTCAGTGCTTTTGTTTTTTTGTTTATTTATGGCGTTACTCGTTTTTCTCTCCAGCACTTCCTACCCTCTAAGTGATGTTACTATCTTTGCACAGAGTGTGTGTGTGTGTGTGTGTGTGTCTGTGTGTGTGTGTGTGTGTGTTGCAGAGAAACTGTCTTGCTCCGATTTTGCCCTCAGCTGAGATCAGAGTCCTGCAGAAACTTTGCGTCTCCTTCAAAGTGAGAATTGTGGAGGAGGAAATAGACTCCGCCCCCTTTTGAGGCGTCAAAGGATTTTATTCGACATTTATGAACATTTATCGTGTTTTGTTGTAAATTAACGGACAGACTGTTGTTTTTAAAACTGTAAATTTGTGGTTCGTGTAAATTTATTCAGATTATTCTGGGTTTTGGGAAAAAGTTCGAAAATAAAAGGCTTTTTTTTGGCTTTATTTCTCTGATTATTTTTGTACCTCTTCAGACACCTTTGAGTTTAAGTGTCCTCAGTTGGAGTTCTGGAGAATTCTTCTCTTCAGGTGAAAGTGACGTTGTCCGAAGTGACAGTTGGAGGGAAGAACGTGGAGGCCTGCGCGTTGTTGACTGAAGTTGTTTACTCACAAACAAGAGAGGGAACACACGTCGGAGTTTCCGGGAGTTTCTGCAGGACGCTGCAAACAAACTGGAGAGAAAACGGTTCCTGACACTTGTTTATCGTTTGTTTGTAGTTGTTGGGGTTTTTTTTAAAGGGATTGTTTTTGCAAAATAAAACAAATGTTTGAGAAATGTTTCCAAAATAAAAGTTTGTGATGGAGCAAAACGAGACTTTGGGTGACGTCACTTTCACCGCCTGGACCCAAAGGACGCCACTCGGACGTTGGGAATGCGCCCAGGAACGGCTCCGCCTCAGCATTAGCAGCGGGACGGGGGCGAGCGGCGGGCGGGGCGGCTGCCTTGGACCAGCTGGACCCAATAAAAGCTTGAGCGGGTGCCAGATCAGGTCCAAAGCCCCCGAAGGCCGCCGAGGAAGGACCGTCTCTGACCAGGGGACGGGACGGATCGCCCACCGCCGAGTTCCACACTCCGTTCAGACGGTCGAACCTTTAAAGGGAGCGGTTTCTTGTGAGTGGGCGGGGCCTAAGATCACCTGGACACAATCTGGCAACCAAAAGGCAAAAACACACAGCACGAACGAAGTGGGACCGCAAAGTCCGCCTGCAGCAGGACAGCGTCGGACACTGTGTTGACCGCTGTCACGGTCCACCGTGCCCCTGCGTGCTCTCTGTCTTCAGTCACTCGCGGACCCTCCGTCGGTTCAGCGGAAGCAGCTGCGCCACCCGCTGCTGGCGGGTCGAAGGTCGGGACGCAGTGAGGACAGCCCCCCGGAGGACGGCCGCCCGGGACGTCCTCCACGTGTGGCGCCTGCACCTGGGGGGAGGGGCCGGAAGTTTAGTGTAGTAGTATCGGGTAAAAAGTTACCGGGATGGAATGCGAGTAATGCCCGGAGGGCTGCTGCACATTCATCCGGGGCTGCGCCTCGACAAGCCCGTCTGATAAGGGAGGAGGAGCAGGAGGAGCAGGAGGAGGAGCGAGAGCAGGAGGAGGAGCAGCGGGAGGACAAGGAGGGGCCGGGCAGTGAAGTGCGTGGAAGGAGGGAGGCTCCCGCCGCTCCGTCGCCAAACTTCGGGCCTCCCGACGGATCAGCGGATGGACTCTGGAACGGAGCTCCCGAGCCGCCCGAAGGAGCCCCTGAGCCGGACCGAAGCGGCGCCTCCGGCCGCCCGCCGTGCGGCGCGGCGCGGCTGCTGACGGCTGGTGACGATGACGATGACGACGACGGCGTGAGGCAGCAACGCTCCCGTCGATTGTGCCATGCTGAGAGCGACTTTGGCTGTGGTCAGTGTGCTTGCGTGCGTGGACGTGCGCGCATCGCACGTGAGCGCGCCCGCGGCTGACCAGCGCTGCTCGCTGGACCTCCTGAGGCAGATCAGCCACATCAACGAGACCATGAGGAGCGCTCCCGCTGACCAGGTGGGAGCCCCGCATACACGTGAGCCGCATCTCCGCAGCGCCTCCTCCCCGCCTTGTGTGGAGGAGGGCCCTGGGTGAGGGCGAGGCGCCCGGTGGGACTGATGGGGGTCCGTGGGGGTCCATGAGGGCCGGCGGAGGCAGAGCTCCAGGCTGCTGCCGGCCCCCGAGGAAACGAAGCAAAGTGGGGGGCAGGCTGGAGCTGAGGTGTCCAGCCTGCAGCTCAGGCTGGACACCGGAGCCTCCGCTGGACCAGCAGCACGCGCTGGACACGGCGTCCACGCGGCGCTGTTGCCCAACAGCCGGCAGCAGTCGGTCTGGTCGGGGTTCTTGGTCCTGGGAGCTCCTTTTAGTTCCTCGTCGGGTCTGATTGGAGGACGACGTCACGCGTGAAGGTTGCTTTCGTTTGAAGGGACCGTGGAGGGTCGCGTTGTCGGAGGACGCCGAGACTCTGTGCCGAGGACAGTGTCCGTCCCGCCGCAGGCTCAACGTCTCCGCCTTGTTTGTCTCCACAGTGGTGCTGCGACTTCACGCTGTACACGCCCGACGTCCACGGAGACAAGGTACGCTGCTGTCTCACACGGGGACCCTGGAGCCAGCAGGGGGGCTCCATCATGTCCTCAGTGTGTCCTCCTCATGTGTGTTTGAGGATTGTGACTCATTAAGGTCAGCTGAAGGAGGAAGATGCTCTATGATCTGAGTGTTTGCGCTCCTTTGAACAAAACGCACGTTTGAAAGAATAAACGTCAAACACCGTTTTGGCTCAAGCTGACCGCTGACCACAGCAGCTGTCGGTGAAAATGTCATTTGAGTGTCAGAGAATGAGGAGTGTGACCGGACGGTCCCTGACGTTTCGGTGCTGTGACTCCGCCCCCCCAGCTGCTGTGTTCCTCCGTCACCCTCAGATGCTTCGCTGACGAGTTGACCGTCCTGCAGGAGGAGTTGGACATCAACATGTCCCAGGCGAATCCCAGCTCCGGTCTGAAGAGGCTGTCCAAACGGCTCAACCAGGTGTGTGTGTGTGTGTGTGTGTGGGGAGGGAGGGAGGGAGGGAGGAGCTCGGAGTAGAGCCGCTGCCCTCCGCTCTGTGGCTGACTCACCGTGTGTGTGTGTGGTTTGTGCCGCTGCAGAGCGACTCGGCGTGTCGCCAGTGTGAGCTGCAACAGGAGCAGGACGCCGCCGCCTTCCTGAGCGCTCTGCTGTCCATCCTGAAGGAGATCAACGCTCAGTACTGCTGACAGTGGCTCCGCCCCTCTGCGTCCCTGTGCGAAAGCTGGCGAGGTGCGGGAGCTGCTCGCCCTGAGAGCAAACGAGGAACCGAACAGGAGCGTCCCTGGACCGTAAATACGGCCTGTTTGGACGTCGCCCTGAAGCCCCCCCCCCCCCCGGAGGCCTCTTCCGTCCCTCCGGGCGGCGCCGCGAAACGCTCGACTGATGGCACGAGGACGCCGCGGCCCCGCAGCGCCAGCCCACCTTGCAGCTCGGAGACCTCGTCGATCTGTCCGGGTCCAACGTAATGCGAACAAGAGGGCGAACGCGCCAAACTTTAAGGCCAGGAGACCTACGAGACGGCGTCTCGAACCAGGAGCCGACAGAGACGCCGCGTGAGCAACCAGCGCTGAGTGGAATAAACAGGAGCCGTGTGCTTTGGTCACCTTTAATCTCACATTAGTCACATACAAAAAGCAAACGGGTGTTACTGGGTTTTCTGGCCAGACGTTATTCATTTGGGCCGATGGTTCGCGGCTCACTTCCTCCTCCTGGGGGGGCGTTTGTGGGCGGGGTCAGTGGAACTCGGGCGCCGTCTGATGGAAGGGATCACGCCGCTGGGAGTCGCGCACTGCACAGTCCAAACGTGACACTGCAGTTGGACACGTCCTTGGGATGCCCTGCTCCTTCCCGAGGGGGGGGGGGGCAGGTGTGGGCTCCGGGCCCCCCAACGGAGCCGTTGATGCGGCCATGTACATTCCGTAAATAGAAAAGTCGCAGAGTGTTGTCATAAATAAGGAACTCAGAATAAACCCAGTTCGAAGCCCAAACAGTCTCCCGCGTCCCCCACGTGGAGCCGAAAAGGCTCCTCTGAGCATGCGTCAGGTGGGAAGGCGGCGGTTGGATCGAAGAGCGCGCGACGACGACGCCGCCGCGTCGGCCGTCAGCTGTCCGGCCGGTCCTTGTTGGGGCCCATGAAGTCCACGCCGTCCACGGGGATGTCCTTCTCCTGGATGGCCTTCTGCACGCAGCGCTGGTACACCCGGAAGGCCTCCGTGCACGGGTCCCCGCTCCGGTCGCCCTTCAGGAACTTCTCGGCGAACCAGCGGTTGAAGCACTGGTCGTACTCGCGCTTCAGGTCGGTGCAGGCCTCCCCGACGCTGTTCATGTCCGCCTGAGAGACGAAGCGACGCCGAGAGCCGAAGGACGGGAGACTTGTGGCCCGGACCAGCGCCGCAGAACTGCGTCAGTCTGCTCACACACGCTCCCGATTGGCCGCTGCGACGCCGTGCGTCAACGTCATGACGTTCCGACAAAGATCGACTGTTTAACCAATGAGTTACTCTGTGGTCTCACGCGTGTTCAGAAGACGTCGGTGACGTTGATCGGCTTTTTCTTTGAGTTCTGCTCTGTTACCATGACGACGTCACGAAACTCCTCAAAGGTTGCTGTTGATTCGTGGCACCATGAGAAAGTTCCCAGGACAGACCGACCTGAGCCCACTTCTGAACTGAAGTCAAAGCTCAAAGTGTTCATTCCTCACAATGAATAAACTAATATATTTTATTCTTTGCAGACGTTTCCTTTGGTGGCCATTAATGACATTCTGTATCTTCAGAGTTAATACATTTAACTCAAACAACTAAACGGTTGCGTTTTGTCTTCATTTTGAAAACCGAGCAGAGTGAGACCTCTGTTTTTCGATCCAAGTCTCGCGAGACTTTCCGCGACACTTTCCCAAATCTCTCTGTTCCCGATGAACGCGTGAAGCGCCAGTGACTAAAAAAGGCTCAAATTTGCTTTTATTTCTACACAAACGGGTTAAAAGTCGCCTGTCTGGGCTCAACGCGGGTAAGTACTAGCCGTGGAGGTTCACAAATGAAGTCTGGGATAGCCGCTTTAGCTTGTAGTCCTACTTGTTCCTGTTTGTGGCTGCGGCGGCTCTTAGCTTAGCTTAACTTAGCTTAGGCTAGCTGCCGATTGACGGCACAACGCGACGGCTCGCTGATACCCGCGGGACCTGCGGCTCGTCCACAGATCCGAGATGTCTGACAGCGAGGACAGCGACTTCTCCGACAACCAGAGCGAGCGCAGCAGCGACGGAGAGGCCGAGGAGGCGGAGGAGAACGAGGTGAGCTGCCCGCTAACAAGGGGTGCTAATCGCGAAGGTAAACACGGAGGCTCCGATTGGTGGCAGAAACCTCCCGATAAGTCCTGCTATTTAAACTACTGCTGCTTCTGGTTTGTACGCGCAGATGTGTTGAACTCTGATTGTTACCACAATAAACTTTATGAAGAAAATCCAGATATTTCCCTTGTAATAACAAAGACACGGATTGAGTTCTTTTGAAGGTTCCTGTTGGCTTTTACTTTGAAGGAGCACCCACCTGTAGTCGTGCAGCTTTGAAGGAGCAACTGACACTGCAGCTTTGCTTTGCGGTGAGCAGGAGGAGGCGGCCAGCCCGGTGGGCAGCGACAAGGTGGCGGAGGAGGAAGGCGAGGACCTGGAGGATGAGGAGGAGTACGACGAAGAGGAGGAGGAGGAGCACGATGACCGTCCGAGGAAGAAGCCCAGACACGGAGGGTTCATCCTGGACGAAGCCGGTGCGGACAGATGGCGACGACGACGATGATGACGATGATGAGTCCTCCAGAGGAAGCTCAAATGTCCTCTCCTGTCTGTGTGTCCAGATGTGGACGACGAGTACGAGGACGAGGAAGACCAGTGGGAGGAGGGAGCAGAGGACATTCTGGAGAAAGGTAAAGAACAGACGAGCACTCCACACACACAAACACACACACAAACAGCCTGATCAGACACTCAAGGGGTGACTTTTATTGTGAAAGGGCTTTGTTTAGTTCATTGATCGATATAGTCCGTAGAATAAATGTCAAATAGAAGCAGTCAGTCTGCAGAGACACTCGTGGCACGGTGATGAGTGGTCCTGATTGGTCCTGATTGGTCCTGAACAGACCTGTTGGGTCCTGACCTGGTCTAAACTGGACTGATGAGTCTCTGTGGGCTGTTTTAGGCCCTGATTTGTCCCGAAGCGTCTCGATCCGCTCTCGTTCGTCCTGCGGGATCCTGTTGGGTTCCTGTTGGCTGCCGATGGTTCCCGTCGCGGCCTGACGGTTCCTGTCAGTTTCGGTGCTGCAACGTCAATCAGCGTTCTCGTGTTTATACCGTTTGAGTGGATGACGTCACTTTGGCCTGGAATCTTGAGATGATCGCAGCTGGTTTGTTCAGTGGGAACCAGAACCAAAAAGTCCCCAGGGCCCCTTCGTTCCACCAAGTAGCTAACGTGACCGACGGGAAGGTCTGCGCGAGGCCACGTCCCTCCTCGTCTCTGGCTGCGTGAGGGCCGTTGAGCCGCCGTTGAGCCGCCGTTGAGCCACGTGTGACTCGGCGCAGCCCGTCCTGTGTGTTCTGACTGAACTCTCTCTGTCTCGCCGGCGCCCCCTTTCGACCGTGCATGTCGTCTTCCAGTCAACGGTAATTCTGCTCCCGCTTCGATGTCTTTTCCATTGATGTCCGTGTTTCCCCGAAGCGAACGGACGATCAGTGTCATCCATCCGATATTAACCCCTCCCCCTTCCCATGCCAGTACACTGCTGTTTATCTGTGTGTGTTAGCAGCCTGTGAGGACGCACTGAGGGCTTAGTCCCCATCAGGCAACTGAAGCACCTTGAACCAGCTCACGAAGCCTGCAGGTCCATTTGAAACTGTTTGCCATCCAATGATGGAATCTGCGTTAGAACATCCAAACTGTCCTCACAGAGGGGGTGGAGTCACAGAGGGGGTGGGGTCACAGAAGGGGTGGAGTCACAGAGGGGGTGGAGTCACAGAGAGGGTGGAGTCACAAAAGGTGGAGTCACTGAGGGGGTGGGGTCGCAGAGGGGGTGGAGTCGCAGAGGGGGTGGAGTCACAGAGGGGTTGGGGTCACAGAGGGGGTGGAGTCACAGAGGGCGGAGTCACTGAGGGGTTGGGGTCACAGAGGGGGTGGAGTCACTGAGGGCGGAGTCACTGAGGGGGTGGGGTCACACAGGACTCGTGGCCCTTGTGGGGATCCAGATACGGGCGGAGTGGGTGGAGCCTCTGGGAGTGGACCCAGTGTGATCATTTGCCTGAACCTGCTGCCTGATAGACCTTCACCACGTTCGTAGTTTCCAGACTAACCGATGTGGGTGGAGCTTGTCATGTGGCGCGCGGCGCCTCGGCGACTGACGGCGGGAGGATGGACGGTGGAAATGACACAAAGTGTCCTTTGGAAACTGAAAAACCGGTTCACTGAAGTTCGGTGGGAGTTCCATCATTTCGTGGATGGAAGATGCTCTATAGTCTGGATCTTCATGGGAGGAAGATGCTCTATAATCTGAATCCTAGCTGTTTTTGCAGGCTGCTCGCTGCAGCTTCTGCGGATACATGCTAATGCTAATGCTGCCGTCAGGCGTTAGCTCCCCTGATGCTCTGTTTAGCGCAAGTTGACTGAGTTGTGTCTTTGAAGTGTGTTGGCGAATGCTAAAGCTCGCACTGAGGCAGAGAGACAGCAGCTCCGCTGCTCACCTGAGGACAAAGCGACAGTAACCGAGTCGTTAGTGCAGTGTCAGCGACGCTGCGCATTCGGAGTCGGTTTCTACATCCGTGCATTTGTTCCCATGGCGATGTGTAGTTTCCACCGCGCCGTCCCGCCGCAGCACGTCGCGCCGTCGCCGCCTTCACGCCTCTGTGTGCTCGCCATTAATCACCTTGTTTACGGTTGTTGTTGTTTTTTTTCTCCTCCCATCATGCTTTGTGTGGCTGCTCCTTTGTGCCGCTCTGACTCCCTCCCTCCGTCCTCCTCATCCTTCTGGTCCTCCTCCTGTTTCTCCTCCTCCTCCTCCTTTCATCTTTTATTCCTTTCTCTCTTGTCGCTGTTGCTCCTCCTCCTCCTCCTCCTCCTCCTCCTCCTCCTCACTGGTTGGGCCTGAGCAGAGGAAGCCGAAGGTGAGTTTATTTTAATCTTATTTTTCTTTAGAATCACTTTCAGTCTTTTATATTAAATCTCTTATTTATTCGTAGGATTTTTCAACCATAAAATCTTGGATACTGTTTAGTGTGTATTCATCGTGTACCAAAAGAAACGGGGTGAAAAAGAGTCTCCTATATGTTGGACAACTATTATGGGATGTTTGCAAAGGAATCACTGGTTAAACGCAAACGTACGGGATCAAGTGCAGCTCCTTGTAGTTGCTGCTCACCTCCGTGACGAGTGAAAGTGTGCGAGTCCTCGGCGTGACGCTGGAACCGCAGGAACTGTTCCAGTGGGGGGGAACTTTTGGTGCTTTTCTTCCTCTGTCCCCCTTCCCTCCGCCGAACGTCGCCGCAGTCTCGTGACGTGCTTTCGTTCGGTCCGCCGGTCCTTTCTTTTTGGTCTTGTTGTTTGTTGTTGACGTCCCGGTTGCTTTGGTTCCCGCCAGTGTCCAACATCGAGCACGTGGTCCTGGAGGACGATCACTCTGGATCCAGACGGCTGCAGAACCTCTGGAGGTAAAACGGCGCTCGTGAACCCGACGAAGGCCTCGCGCACGGTGGTGGGACCGCTGCTTCACTCACTGTGTGTGTGTGTGTGTGTGTGTGTGTGTGTGTGTGTGTGTGTGTGTGTGTGTGTGTGTGTGTGTGTGT
>JASSRZ010000016.1:128216-140348 GCA_032164315.1 Malacoctenus gilli
ACACACACACACACACACACACACACACACACACACACACACACACACACACACACACACAGACACACACACAGAATTTCTCACATTGTTGGCGTGTTTGCAGTCGCACACACCTGATGGAAGCTGATTGGTTCAGAGGTGACGATCCCGCCTTCACGCCAACATCTCCAAAGTGTCTGACACACACAGAGAGAGAGCAACGTGTCACCGCGTGACGTCATAGAGACGACGACGCTTTCTTGTTACGCGAATCACAGAAAGGACAGAGAGGAGTCAGAGCGCAGGAACAAAGTGGCGCCACAGTCGCGCAGATCAAACAGACTTCAACCAGGAATGTAACGCGGATGTAACGCTGCTGAAAGGAATCCGATTACTTGGAGTCCCACTGACAGGCTCACGGTGCTTCTCACCCGCTCGCAGCGGCTCTCCGGCGGCCCCCCGCCTTCCCTCCGCTCCCCCTCAGCGGCCCCGGGACCTCCGGCGCTGCGGGCCGCCTGCCGGGGCTCTGCCTCCGCCGCCCGGGCCTCCCGGGCCGCCCGCCGCCCTCCTCCCCCGGGGGGGCCTGCAGGGCGGCACAAAGCAGCGGGAGCAGCCAGAGGAGCTGCACACGGAGCCGCATGCTGGACCAACCCGCTGCTCACGGCCGGACAGGGTCCGTCTCTGGGGCTCGGACCCCCGGCTGATGGAGCCCGTCAGACTCTCAGCCAATAGGAGGCGAGGAGCGCAGGCCAGCGGCCAATCACAGGCCTGGAGCGGGACCAGCACACGCGTCGCCGAGCAACGGGTGAGTGTGTGAGCTAATGAGTTAGTTATTGGTCTGATGGACGAGTTAGGGAGCTAGCTAGTTAGCTGGTTAGGTTTATTTGAACCAGTTTGTTTCTGAGCGGTTGGGGGCGTTCGTCAGTGGATGAAGGCGGCTCAGAGTCCCGTCTGAAAAGTTCTCACAGAAACTAAACTCAAACACGCCGTTTGCGGTCAGAATGCTTCGTTGTGTTCTTGTTGCTGAGCAGATTGTGTCACTGTGCTGCGCAGAGTTGTGTTGGCTTTTATACGTGCAAGGTGAGACGGACGCGAGTGTTTGAGTCCTTGTTACAGATCTGATTATTTGGGCTCAACTCCAACTCTGACGGTTGCGGCGAGTTCACGTTGAGGTCTGCGTGCGGTGGCAGTGGGGCGCCAGCAGGGGGCAGTGACGTCAGCTCCAGCTGCTGCCGACGCGCGCAGTGAGGAAGTCATTGTTGTCGCTAGCAGCATCGGAGCCTCACGGGGACAAATTACCGCGGACATTTCAGCGCAGCGCGGGAAGCAACGTCCGTTTTTCCGCAGACGGCGGCGACGTCCAGCCCGCACCGGTGAAACGGCACCGACTCAACCCGCAAGCGGACCGGGAGACGCGCAGACGCCGGAGCCGAGGCTCCGTTAGCGCGGCGGCGGCTAACCGCGGGATGGATCTGTTCGATGACCTGCCGGAGCCGCAGCAGAGGAGCGGGGAGCCGAGCGAGCTGACCGGGGGTCAGTTTGAACCGGGACTCCGGAACCTGACTCGGTTCAAGGAGTCCAGCCCGGAAACGTTGTGATGAAAACATGAAAAGTTACAGATCACCATGAATGGAAAGAGTTGTTGTAACATCAACGATAAATACACATTCAGAGATCCGTAAATAAGAACAGCAGCAGATAAATGAACCATAAAAAGATGGTAAATAACTGGACTTATAAGTCTGTAAACATGTTGTGGTTAGATCAACAGAAACTGCTCACTTTGATCAGAACTGATGAAGTGCTGAAAGTCTGGGAGGTTTTCTGTGGGAGCGTTTGTTTCTGATCACTTTCTTCTTCATGTTTTCTATCAGACGCCGTCACAGTGCCGCCTCCCACCAACGAAGAAGAAGAAGATGCAGCAGCGGAGGAAGAGGAGCGGACAATGAAACGGAAACGAGATGTCACGGAGAGTCGCTGCGATGAAGAGGAGGAGGAGGAGGAGGAGGAGCGTGGGAAGACGAAGAAAGTTTGTAAAGAAGGTTTTCAGCCGTTTCCTGATGTCTGTCTGTTTCCTCTCGTCCAATCAGACACAGCGTAAACACGAACGTGTGTGTCTGTGTGTGTGTCTGTGTGTGTGTGTGTGTGTGCAGGCCTCCCTGTGCTCAAAGGCTTCGTGGCAGCGCGTCGCGGGGAGCGCGATGAGATGCAGGACGCCCACGTGCTGCAGCCAGACCTGCGTGCGTGTCTGTCCTCGCCACCGCCACACATGTACGACTTTTGGTGCTGCAACGCAAACACACAAGAACAGAAACACAACAGTGACGCACCATCAATCACACACACAACAACGGTGCAAACAACAACTCGGTACGGCATCATGCGTTGCAGATCTCGCCTGTCGTATTTCGCCGTCTTCGATGGTCACGGCGGCACGCGAGCGTCTCGATTCGCCGCCGAAAATCTGCACGTCAATCTCGCCAAGAAGTTTCCCAACGGTGAGTTTTTAGTCACGTGACTTTCAGGTCCACAGCCGAGCGAGTGGGCACTCACGGGTCTCGCTCGATCTGTCCTGATGGGGGCGCCGCCGTGCTGCAGGAGACTCTGACAACCTGGAGAAGCTGATGAGGAGGAGCCTGATGGAGGCGTTCCGACAAACGGATGAAGAGTTCCTGAGGAAGGCGTCCAGTCAGTGAGTCACGGGGGAAGGGGGGCGGCGGCGGTGGCGGCGGCGGCGGCGGCTCCTCCACTGATGTCTGTGCTGCGTCTGCGTGCAGGAAGCCCGTGTGGAAGGACGGCTCCACGGCGACCTGCGTGCTGCAGGTGGACGACCTGCTGTTCGTGGCCAACCTGGGCGACAGCCGGGTGAGGCGGCAGGTGGGAGGTCAGCGCGGCGCAGGGGAGACGCCGCCCTTGCTGACACGCAGTGTGTGTGTGTGTGTGTGTAGGCCGTGTTGTGTCGAATGGACTCAGCTGCTGACAGGAAGTGTGCGGTTCTGTCTCTGAGCAAAGAACACAACCCGACCATCTACGAGGAGAGGATGAGGATCCAGAGAGCCGGCGGCACCGTCAGGTACACACCCACGACTCACAACTCAATACCTGCGCACACACACAACAAACGCTAGAGTACAACACAAAAAACTTGACTGAAAAACATACAAACACAAACTCCATACAGAAACACACAGACCAAGAAACCGTGATCAACTCGAACACGAATCCCGTGTAAAAAAAGAAAAAGAAGTTCACCGCCAACACAACTGAGCTGCCATCTGATTGGTGGAGAAGCTGACGTCTCTGTGGTCATGTGACCTGGACTGTCCTTCAGGGACGGGCGGGTCCTTGGCGTCCTGGAGGTGTCGCGCTCCATCGGAGACGGTCAGTACAAGCGCTGTGGCGTGATCTCCACGCCTGACGTGAGGCGCTGCCAGCTCTCAGCCAATGACAGGTGAGGATGGCGCAGGAGGGGAGGAGGAAGAGGAGGGGAGAGGCAGCGTTCTGATTGGTCGATGTGCTCCCTGCAGGTTTGTCCTTCTGGCCTGCGACGGCCTCTTTAAGGTGTTTTCGGCCGACGAAGCCGTCCGGTTCGTGCTCGCCGTCCTGCAGGTGAGTCGCTGATGTCGCTTGCTCCTCCTCCTCTTCCTCAGGTGAACGAACACCTGTCACTCTGACGGTCGTTCTCCGTCTTTGCCACAGGATGGCGCCGTGGAGCCGCTGCCGAAGGAGGGGGAGGAGCAGCGTTTCGAAGCCGCCTGCCAGCAGCTGGCCAGCGAGGCGGTGAGACGAGGCTGCGCCGACAACGTCACCGTCATCCTGCTTTCTATTGGCTACTGAGCGCCCGCGTCATCACCCCCCCCCCTTTTTCAATAAAATGACTTTGGTCCACAAAGCGCTGCAGCTCCTTTGTGACGTCACAACCTGAAGGCCAAATTACAGATGTGTATAGTTCACGGACTGTCGGATTTTTCACCACTCACTCATGCGTACGAGAAGGAAAAGTTCGGGAGGCGAAGTCGAGTTTCAGCGTTTATTAAGAAAAACGAGTCAGTGCATCCGTCCACACGGAGCGGCGGCCCGCGGGCACGAGGCGCTCCGCTTCCCGAACTACACTACAGGAGCCGCAAGGGGACAAAAAGGACCCACATCGAGAAGCAATGCGGCACCGTCGCTGTGACAAGTCATCGGAACGCGAAGCCAACGACTGGTGTCGCTAAAACTTTTAATCTGACGTTTACAAATTTGAATAAAGAACAAATCACAAGAAACTTTTGTCCAGGAACCAACGAGCTGCTAACGTTAGCGCGATACATGAGCTTTACCTCGGATCCGTCAGCTCAACAAGCCGTCCAACGTTCCTTCACGTCACCTCGAACACAACAATGGCAGCTGGTCGACAGAGAAGCTGTTAATGCGAATACAGACAATTAACATGATAGTCTTTTCAGTGAGTAACGCTCATGCAGCAACAAGATTTAAAAGGCTAACTGGTTCAAGAAGTTCAGCCAGGTGACAACTAGCATTATGTTTGGTTCACGCGACGGCTGCCACCGTCTCCGCCGACGTAACGCTGAAAAAGCTTCGACTTTACGCCGATCACCCACCGCCACATTTGCGTCGTCCTCCGTCCACGTGGGCGAATTTCAGATTCAAAGCCAACTGCTACCATTCACCATGTTTGTCATTTCTGGCCTTAAACTAACATTAACTGGTGACACGTTCTTTCTTTCTTGTTAGCTCAACGATAAATCCCAATATGTCGAGGCAAAGCTGATGTAACGAGGCGCCAACATTCGCTTAAATGGTGAACTGACTCAAAAAATGTCCAGTTCGACGAAGAACGTCCAGTTTCTCTGAGGGAAGTTGCGCACAACGCTAAAACCCGCGCTGCTAACTTTAGCAGCGCGGGTATTAGCGACTAAAGTTAACGACAAGTGTCTCTCGGACGCCAGTTTCCGGAGCGTCCCGCTGCGTCCTCGGGAGCGGTCGATCCGAAGCAAAGTAACCGGAAGTGAAGAAAGCCCAAAACGCGGCAGCGTCCTCAGAGCGGCATCCGGTTTCCCTCCACGCTGATCTTCACCGCGTGGCCCGTCTTCGTCAGGCGGCGGATGTCGGCGAAGCGCCGCATCTGTTTGTCCACGCGGGACAGTCCCTTCTTCACCGGACCCTGCGGGACAGAGGCAGCGGTCAGCCACAGCAGAGACGGACACCACCGAGGCGACGCAGCGTTTCGTCCCCCAGTGTCGCTCGCCGACCTCCAGGGGGCGCCACGACGACGTCACAAGTTTGAAAGACCTTTATTTTGAAAAACCAACTCCAAATCAGACCATGCAGCGAGTTTTAAATGCATCACAAGCTTCCTGGAGTTTCAAAATAAAACGCGACCACCTGACCTACGCACACACATCTGTGGATGAGTGTTGGTGCTTTATTTGCGCTCTTAAGTTGGTGCGTCCGCTGCACGCGTAACGTGGAGCTGCTACCGGTTAGTGACCACACTGGATGAACCACAGGAGCGCCGCTCGAAGGCAGCAGCCTGTGATGTCATCCACACGCGCCACGCGGCAGGACGTGTCGCCGCCAACACCCCATGCAGGCGCACTTACTGCCCCCCCGGAGGGCAGCGCCGCGGCTACAGCGGCATCCTGTTGCCCTCGATGCTGATCTTGACGGCTCCCTGCGGGCGCCGCATCTTCCTCTCCTCGGCGAAGCGACGCTTGTGCTTCTCCAGCAGGCTGATGGCTTTTTTGTAGCCGCTCTGCAGAGGACCAATCAGAGCTCAGCGCCTGCTGGCGGCGGCGGCGGGGACTTCGTCCCTGCAGCCTTCACTTGACTACCAGTTCGCAGAATCTCGCAGAAAGTTACAGCTGACTCCGGGACACAAAGACTTCCGGTGGAAAACGGGACGTCTGCCTCCAAAGTCTGATATTGATTCAGTCTTTTTCCAAACTTTTAAAGTCTCCATGTTCGGTTTTGTCTTTCTGAGCGTCCGTTTTGTCCTGGAACCGTTCTAAAGTTCTCTTTTCAGCCACCGGGAGGCGCCAACGCGACACACTCACCCGGCTCAGGTCTCCCTCCACGTTCCACTTCGGCCGGACCACGTAGTCCTTGTTGGAGGGCATCGGGACCCGAGCGCGGGCGCAGAACCCGGGATCCCCGGGTCTCAGAGCTCTGGGGGGGGGGAAGGGGGGGGGGGTTAAAGCAGACCTGGCAGGTTGCAGGTTGGATCAGACTATCAGAGCTCAACTTACTTCTCCTCTCCAGTCAGCTGCTTCTCCAGATCTCTGCGAGGCGTCTGACCTCCCGAGCTACACACAAACACACACACACACACACACACACAAAAGCACACAAACGGTTTAGGTCAAAGTATGACACTGTGCTCCCGCCTGATTGGACGGTCTCTCAGGCTCCATGCCGTTACCAGCAGGCTCCACCTCACACAGCAGGTTAGTTTCTGACAGCTGGTTTCGTCCCCGAGATTTGACTGCAGGCACGTCTCACTGGGGAACAACACACTCGTTTCCCGGCATGAACACAGACTCGTCTCTACGCTCATAGTGGCCCCAGGACGGAGCCCTGAGGGACGCCTGAACACCAACAGGTTAGTGGCAAACGACCGACTCAGCTTGTGGAGGTTAAACATCCGACAGAGAGACTTTCGACCCTCGTGTGTCTGAATGAAGCTTCGTTGACGCGTTCGTTGAGCAGCAGCGGTTAGTCACGTTCAAACGGACCAATCGGGAGCAGCGAGATCGTGCAGGACTGAACCTGGAGGGAGGGGAGAAGACGTCGGGTTCCTCCGACCTCTCCACCTTCTGAGGCTGACTGGGGGGGGGGGGGTGAGGAGGAGGAGGAGGAGAGTGAGGAAGAGGAGGAGGATGAAATGAGGAGGAGGAGGAGTTCAAGCGGAGAGTATTAAGTCATTGACCGACCCGTCCTGGAGCTAACGTCAGCCGGAGAAACTGCAGTGACTCTGAGGCGCTCGGTGGCGGTTCGCGAAACGTGTCAAACGGCGGCGCTTCGCCGTCGTTCTTTCCTTCGCCGTCCGAATCGGTTGCGGTCGGAAGGAAACGGACCCGAACGTCCAAAAGTTGCCCAGACATTTGACCATTTTTTGGCTTTTCGAGCCACTCTGATCGGCAGATCGTCCCCGCCGTGGACGTTCACGTCCCGGACGTCACGGAGACGTTCGAGAACGAACGTCGCGGAATCTGATCGCGACTCTGCAGCTGCAGCCTGAACTTTGCGCGCTGAAGAAGGTTTCTCTTTCTTGACGGCTTGACGAAAATGCGGGGAGAACAGGGGGGAGCGGAAGGAGGCGAGATGGCTTTGGGGGGGGGGGGGCAGCCGGCAGGGGGGGCGCCCCAGCGATCCTACCTGAGCCGCCGTCTCTGAGGCATCTGCTGGTCCAGGTCCCTCTGCTGCCGCTCCTCTCTCGTCATGCCTTTGTAGTTGGACGTCAGGCCGAAGATGGGGCGCGACCACTCGTCTGGAGGCGACACAGACCAACAACCAATCAGAGTCGGCCCCCCCCTCGGCGCCGCCACGCGCCGTCCCGCGCCGTCCCGCGCCGGCTTCTTACTGATGAGCTTGAGGGCCAGGTCCTTGTTGGCCCGGGACTCTTTGGGGTGCTTGTAGAGGAACATGACGGAGCGTCCGATGCCGCTGTGCTTCAGGGTCTCCTGACTGACGCTGGGCAGCTGCAGGCGCAAACGTGGCGTGAAAAAAAACCCGCAGGAAATCTCGCGGCGGCGCCGGCGCCGGCTCTCACCTCCTGCAGGATCCGAAGCAGCTCCTCCCGAATCCGGAGCGCCGGCAGAGATTTGTCGGGCAGCGGGCTGATCCACTCTTTGATGGCCGACATCACGCCGCTGTCGATGAACGTCTCCTTCAAGTCCTGTCTGAGGGACGAACACGCGCCAAAACGACACTCTGCATAAACCTGAAGTTATGGCAGTAAATGTACACAGTCTGAGTAATTAGAGAGATAAATCCGAGTATTCTGACACACACACACACACTCCTTACTTCTTCAGGTGCATGACGACCTGCGGCAGCAGCGTGAGCTTCTTTAGCGCCGGTTTCTTCTGGCTGTTCAGCGTTCGATCCTCCTGCAGATCACACACACACGGACGTCAGACTTCCCGGCTTTTATTTTGGCGGGCGGGCGGGCAGGAAGCGGGCGAACCTCTGCGGCCTCGTTCATCTTGGTGATCATGGCGCTGACGACGTCGTCGGCGTCGCTGATGAAGGTGCCGCCGTCGCGGTGGCGTCTCTTGCGGCTGTTCATGGCTTTCCTCCGCGCGAGCATGAGGTCGAAGTCGGACATGAAGCTCATGCTGAGAGGGCAAAACAGACGACACACACACGGTGAGGACGCGCACACACGCATGCGTACACACACACACACACGAGCGATGTCACCGTACTCCTGGCCGCCGCGGTCGACGCCCTCGTCCGAATCAGACTCCACCTCCATCTGCTTGTGCTGCTGCTTCTCCTTCGCCTTGTCTCCCTCCAGCTCCTCCTGGTTGAAACCCTGGAGGAGGAGGCGGTGATGAGCTTTTATTGTGAAGGGGCAGCAGGAAGCAGCTCGGCCGCTCGGTCAGCGAGGCTTTACCGTGAACTCCTCCTCTTCCTCGTCTCCGGACTCTCCGAAGATGTCCGCGATCATTTTCCTGCAGGCCAAGACGCAGAGGTCAAAGGTCGGCAGCGTCCAGGCTTTTATTTTGAAGGCGACGTCCACGCACGATCGACTGCGTAACTCACTCTTCGTCTCCGGAGTCGCTGTCGCTGCCGAACAGCGCCTTCTCGTCCTTCTTGCCCGCCGCCGCCGCCGGCGCCGCCCGCTCCTCGTCCTCGCTCCCGCTGTCGGAGCCCAGCTCGCGGAGTTTGGCGGCGAGACTTTTGTCGGGGCCGCCGTCGCTGTCCGAGTCGTCCTCGTCCGACGCCACGCGGCTCCTCTTCACCGCTGCGGGACGCCGAGGAACACGGTCGGGTCAGAGCAGGAAGAGACGCGGCCTTGGGGCCAGAAAAAGGGGCGTGTGCTTCACCTGGTTTATCTTCCTCCTCGTCTTCCTCGCTGTCCGACAAAATGGCCTTCTTCCTTTTGACTGTCAACACACACACACACACACACACACACACACACACACACACACACACACACACACACACACAACATCAGAGGTCTGTTCAACGATTCTGCTCCAGCTATCTCCAGAACAGCAGCGGACAGTCTTGCGTGTACCTGGCTTCTCCTCCTCGTCACTCTCGCCTCTCGTCCTCGGCTCCTCCTCGCCGTCGCTGCGGGCTGCGGCCTTCCTCCGGCCTTCGTCCTCCTCTTCCTCGCTGTCGGACTGCATCACGGCCTTCCACTTCCCCCCTCCTCCTCCTCCTCCTCCTCCTCCTCCTCCCCCTCCTCCCCCCTCGGGTTTCTCCTCGTCATCAGAGTCTATTTGCGGCGCCTTGCGTCTGGCGGTCGTCTCCGCGTCAGAGTCACTGTCTCTGTTGGACGCCGCCCGTTTGACGCCCTCGTTGTCCGAGTCGCTGTCGGCGGCGCCGGCGGCTTTGGCCCGCCCCTCGGCTTCGTCCATGTCCGAGGTGCTGCCGCGGCGCTTGGCGGGGGACGCCGGCCCGCCGTCCTCGCCGTCAGACGCCGCGTTTTTGAGGGGCGACGACGCCTCTTCGTCCGAGCCGCTCAGTCGGCCTTTCTGCGGCGGCCCCTCCTCCTCTTCCTCCTCGTTGTCGGAGGCGCTCATACGGCGTTTGACCGGAGAGTCGTCGTCGCTGTCGGCTGGCCGCGGGGCGTCCGACTCCGAGTCGCTTTTGTTGTCGTCATGGCGACCGACCCGGGGCGCCTCAGCCTCCGAGTCGCTGTCGGCCCCGCCGCTCTCCTTAGGACGTGCGGCGGCGGCGGCGGCGTCCTCGTCGTTGCTGCCTTCGTCCTGTCCAGACACACAAAAACACCCGCTTGGTTCCGACTGCTGCAGATACCTGAAGAACATCTGCGAACACTTCCACCTGTGTCTGGTCTGACCTCGGACTGACGCCCGTCGCTCGCCGCCTCCTCGCCATCTGAGGCAGGGTGCTCGTCCTGAACAGGCGTGCCGCCACCGTCGTCTGCAGGACACACACACACACACACACACACACGTTACAACACCATACCTGCAGGAGGCGTGTTGGACACAAACAGAAACAAACATGGCGGCCCTGAGATGACGGAAGTGTCCCTTCCGTACCCTTAGAGTACAGTTACTTTCTGTCTCATCAGTTGCGGTTTCCGTTTCGAGATCTGGCAACACGGGCCGGTTTCACGTAAGTCGACCCGTGGCGCACCAAGTGAACCTGCTGGTTCGTTCACACCGACACAAACGGGACGGTTCTGACGTCACCGCCAGCCCGCTGGTTCGGTAACGGCGCAAACACACCGAAAACGATGTCGGTTACGTTCCCGAGGGGCGGTTCGATCACACACCGAGGGGGGGTCAACGGAGCCCGAGCGGGCCGCCTCTCGGCGGGCTAACAGCGGACACGCTTCTCGGTGGCCGCCCCTGCTGGCGGGAAAAGACCGCCCGAGTCCGAAGCCGTGCTGAGCGGCGGACCGTCGGCACGCGAACTAAACCCGGACAGGTCACCGGCGACCGGGGGGGTCGTGAGTGAACGACACCGAGCGGAGGCTAGCCGGTTAGTTAGCAGAAACAAAGCAGCGAGCTCGGTACCGGAGCGGCTCCCGGACATGAAGTCGTCCTCCTCTCCGTCCATCCGTCCGACCGAAGGCCGCCGCTGCTTCCCGCCGCGAAATAGAACCTCCGCGAGGAAGTCGGGTCCAAGTCGGGGCGCAAACTTCACCGTAAACCCGGTAAGAAGGCGCCGAAGGATGCGAGCTGAGGGCTGCGAGCAGGAGCCAAAATGGTGACCCGTTTACTCAGGCGCATGCGCGGAAGCTTCAGTCGCGTAAAATGACGCAATGAGCCCAAAACGGAAACTGCTGATCTATAAAGAAAACTTCCAAACAATAAACTTTTCAACACATTTGAGAATGAATGCGACTTTATAACTCGTTACTTTGTTACTGTGAATGACCGTAGATGTGGCCACGCCCCCCACGAGGACACGGAACGTAGCGTTACAGTAACAGCGAGAAGCTACAGTTCTGTAACTGATCGGACCGCAGCGTTTCAAAGTACAACTTCTGCAGTTGGAACCTTTTTGTGGTGATTTTCACCAGACAGTTTGTGCATTTTCTGTATAATTTTATCGCACTTTTATTTCCTGTTTTTGTCGCGGCGTCACTGTTCTGTTTAATAAAGTTTTCATTGGAAAAAAACAAAACAACGCGCAGCCGTGACGTCGTCTACTCGCGACGCGCACACGGAGGATCCACGCGTGTCGGAGGAACCAGCGACTCGTGTCCGAGTGCGAGTGCCTGAGGTCCGGGGAGATGGGCGAGCGGAGCCGGCTGTGCTCCGTGTGGCTGGGCTCGGAGACCGGCATCCTGAAGGGGGTCAGCGTGTCCCACAAGCAGGCCTTCAACTTCTGCAACAGCAGCCACCTGAGCCGGGACCAGGAGGTCCGCGCGCTGGCCTGGGGGGACCCGCAGGAGAGCGAGCTGCTGCTGGGCTCCGTGGACGGCTCCGTCAAGACCTTCAGCCTGGAGAAGGGCGCCTTCACCGAGGCGCGGCGCTGCGGCGACCCGGCGGACGGCTGCTTCACCGGGCTGGCCGCGCTGCCCGCCGGCTCGCTGGTGACGTGCGTGGAGCGCGGGGCGGTGCGGGTGTGGCGGGAGGACCGCGCGGAGCCCGTCACCGAGCTGTCCGCGGGCGCGAGCGTCTGCAGGATGCGACAGAGCCCCGTGGACGCGCAGCGGGTGGCCACCGGGGGGAAGGAGAACGGCCTGAAGATCTGGGACCTGGAGAGGCCCGAGCGGCCGCTCTTCGCCGCCAAGAACCTGCGGGACGACTGGCTGGACCTGCGCAGGCCGCACTGGGTCCGGGACATGGCCTTCATCCCGGACTCCGACAAGGTGGTCACCTGCACGGGCCACCACCAGGTGAGCGAGTCCGGGTTCGTCGGAGCGCAGCGCGACGTTCCGCCGGAAGTCCAGGAGCAGTGCGTGCGCTGAAGGACTGATTTTATTTTGAAAGA
>JASSRZ010000016.1:180312-196645 GCA_032164315.1 Malacoctenus gilli
GTGTGTGTGTGTGTGTGTGTGTGTGTGTGTGTGTGTGTGTGTGTGTGTGTGTGCGTGCGTGTGTGTGTGTGTGTGCAGGGGTTTCGTGCAGCGCTGTGCTCAGTGTGATCCGTCAGTCAGTGAAGATTCGCTGCGTCGAGCCAACAAATGTTTGGATCACATCGTCCAGCAGGGAGTTCGAGTGCTGTCAGAGCGCCTCTACCTGCACATCAGGGTAACTACACCACACACACACGCACGCACGCACACACACACACACACACACACACACACGCACACGCTCGCTCCTCTTTGTCTCTGCTGTGCTTGAATCGAAGCTCTTTGACTAAAGTTTAACTCGGAGACTCGAATCCAAACATGTCGGTCGGACGGCAGCTCCGATGAACCTGGACGCTCACTGACGCGAACCTTTTTATTGTAACGCATTCATATTATGAAGGCGTTGTCACGTTACCATGACAACCTGGGCCTGGGCGGGGTTGAGCCTGCAGTAGGCCGCGTGAAGGTTACTTCGGGGCGTCACTGGGGCACAGTTTTTCAACTTGATGTGGAGGCAGTCGGAAGCACAAAAAACCTGCCAGTGAGGGATTGCGTACCAACCCCCCCTCACCTGTGCCCCAGTGACGCCCTGAAGTAACCTTCACGCGGCCTACTGCAGGCTCAACCCCGCCTAGGCCCAGGTTGTCATGGTAACATGACAACGCCTTCATAATATGAATGCATGACAATAAAAAGATCATATTGGCTGCAACACGCACGTTCGACCGATTCCGACCAAGCGAGCGAGTTAAACTGGCGAGTTAAAGCGCCACCGAGAGCCAGAGTTCCCAGGCTGGTTCGGAGCCGTCGGTTCCTGTCGGAGGAGACGCTTCTGCCGACCCGAGTACGAAGTTTCGCCACCGGAGTCGCTTCCGACGTCAGACGATTGCGTCCGTGGGATCCGAGCCGCCGTCCGCGAAACTGCGTCGGAACAAACGACCGGCTGTTGTCGTCCGCCAGCCGTTCTTCGAGCGCCTGGTGAAGAGGAAGTGGCTGAGCAACGCCGAGCCGTACGAGCAGATCGAAGCCGCCATCAAGGAGGACTTCAAGAAGTACCGCAGGATGGACAGCCCGCCCTACCAGGTACACGCCCACTTCCCGCGCCCCCGTCGGCGCCGCGCCCCCTCCGGCCCGCCGTGACGTTTCCCCGCGCTCGTGTCTGCGTTTCAGCTGCTGGTGGGGGAGGTGCACCGCCGCGTGGTCATGGAGTACCTCCGCTCGGTCATGAGGGGGCGCATCATCTGCAGCTCACTGAAGATGAGGAAGAGGATGGCCGGCCGGCTGCGGGACGAAGGCCAGCAGATCAAAGCGCTCTTCAAAGACCTGGTCAGACACGGGAAAAGAGCCGGACCGCAGCGCCCCCCGCTGGTGGAAAGCGGCTGTAACTCTGTGTGTGTGTGTGCGTGTGTGTGTGTGTGTGTGTGTGTCTGTGTGTGTGTCTGTGTGTGTGTGCGCGCCGCAGGAGTCTCCGTCCTGCTGGTTGGACGGCGCCTTGTCTCACATCTCAGAAATCATCCAGTTAGAAGACGTCCCATCCGTCCAGATGGAGGTCGGCGTTCTGGTGCGAGAGTTTCCTGATGTCAGGTACGCACGCACGCACGCACGCACGCACGCACGCACGCACGCAGCAAAGCGTAGTGAACACTCTGCGTTGTGTGCAGGAAGAAGCACGTGTCGGCCATCTTGAACATCAGGGGGACGACGCGGCAGGCGGAGCGTCAGGAGATCCTCAACATCGTCAAAGACATCGAGAGCAGCGACGGCGGCGCGGCCGCCGCCGCGCCGCTCTGCCGGGACCGCGCCCTCTTCGCCGAGGTGCCCGTCACCTCCGAGGTCCACTGCCTGAACGTGGGCCTCAGCCGCATCGCGCTCACCGCCTCCTCCTGCTTCTCCACGCTGCGGCCGCGCCGCCGCAAGGCCCGCGCGCCGCTCCAGGAAAACCCCGACGACGTCCTGTGAGGCCGCCGCGCCCCAGGGCGAGTCCGGATCGACTCTCCCGCTTCAGCCGTGGTTCGACGTTCACCTGCAGGGGGCGCTGCGTGGACTTGGGACGAAGGCAGCGGCCACGTTGCAGAGACGGTCTTTGTCTCCGCCCCCAAAATGTAACCTTAGAAAGGAGGCCAAAAAGGAACAAACTGAAGCAGAAAGGCTGAAACTTTGTGGAAGGAGAGAGTGACGATGAAGAGGAGGAGGAGGAAGCAGACCGCCGTTCGGTTCTAATCCATAAAAACCTTTGAAGCTTCTGGTTTAAAACAAAAAAAAAGCGTATTTACAAACTTTCTTGAAAGCGCAAAGTTTCTTTCTCGAGACGTCCAAATCATTTCGAAGCTTCAGTGAAATCAAGAATCAATCGACGTCTTTTTTTTAAATATTTTCACTCCGTTTCCATTTTGAAACCGTAAAGTTTGAGCGGTCGCACCGAAGCGGTTCAGTCGCTTTGAGGTGAAGCGCCGAAGCCTGAAGGTCACGTTGGTGTCGCCCTCTGGTGGCTGAAGACAGTGTGACGGCCACAATGGAGGCAGGAGGGGACTTCCGCCGATGGAGGAAGTCGACGATGGTTTTCGCAAAGAGACTAGAAAGAATCGGGTCGAATTCGCAGGAAAAAAACATCCGAGGTTTTTTACCAAAATCTGCTTCCAAATTTGAGGCCAGTTTTTACCAGTCAGGAACCGTTTCCACGGCGCCACTGGCAGGAACTTCCTGCCACATTGTCGCAAGGTTTGAGTTAATTTGCCCTCTACTGGTCATTCACGAGACGACGTAACAGAAAGTGGCATCTGGGACTGAACGCAGGACGTCATCGAGGTCCTTCTGTTGGACTCTGGGACAGAAGGACCCGATGAAGTCCAGGCCACGGATGCTCCACACAGGCAACGGTTTCATGCGAACAAACAAGAGTTAAAAATGGGAACTAAAAAGTGACAAACAGAAAGTTGCTGGAAGTTGCTCAGAGTTTGGCGGAGCGTTTTGAGGCTTGGTGTTCCTCAGGGTTCCGCGTTGGGTCCCGTGGTTGTTCCTTTGATTTGGGAGCGGCAAGTTCCCCGATTCCCCGCATCCACCTGGAGCTCCTGGTTCCACGGCGTCCCGTCGGCGTCCCGTCGGCGTCTCTCCACCACCAGGTCGTGAGCCTTCAGTGAGGCAATTTAAAAAAGAGTTGATTGTGGGATGTCGGCAGGAACGTCACCGTTTTAGTGTTGCACAGGAGAACTATTGTGTTTTAATCAACGGTACTGAACATAGCTGAGAATATTTAACACAGTGATTCCAGGTGAAGACGGTGTGATGAGTTTTTCTTGTTTCTCTTCCTGATTCGCGGTTCAAGACACCATTTTGTTAGGGGCGGAGCTTTATTTTCATAACCCACGAGTAATCAGTGCGATCTGACTTCCTGTTGATTTTGCTTTCCAAACTAAAATCCATTTTCTTGATCTGCTTTTATTTCATTAAACTTTTGTTGACTCACTCGCAACGTCAGGTTTTGGGAGGTGTCTGGTGCGTTCAAGGACCCTCTGGGCAGAGAAACCACGCGAAGCGTTCAAAGTGTCGCTCGTTTTCGGCTTCGTCCTGGATGCTGCCTGTAAATGTAGACGTACGAACCGGATCCGTACAGAAACTGGGATAAAGAATCAAACAATTCAACGTCTCTTTGTCTTGCTGCATTTATTTCAAAAACTCAACTTCCTTTTTTTCGGTTTTTCACGAAATTTAAAACGTGATTTTCTTCCTCCTCTTCGTGTGTCGGTGCTCATTGGGACCGTTTTCTTTTGAGTTTTGTGGAACCGGGTGACGTCAGCCCAGCAGTACTTCAATACTCTGTCACCATTGTTCCAACCTAAAGTCCAAACTGTTCCAGGAACCTTTCCGGAACCTTCCGGTTCACCTTCTTCGGAATTGAACCACAAAAGCCATCGTGGGTCAAAGGTTTGATGCGATTTATTGAAGAGTTGTCCAGTAAAATGTTTCACAAGTGTTAGTGGAAAGTTTCCTCCTACATAGATTAAAATACCACCGACAGATTTAAGCACAACACAAACACAGACACTGTGGCCCCGCCCACCTTCTCCTCGCAATGCAGCAGAGAGTTTGGCAAATTTGAGGTCTTCAACCAAGAAGCGACTTCAGTTCCGGTTCTTTGACAGTTTGAATTCAGCTCGAGTCTAAATGCAAGAAGACTCCTGGATCAACAAAACATCAGTGGTTTTATTTTGAAGGAGGATGTGGGCGGGGTCTCATGGTGTCATTTTTTTTACCAGAAAGAAAAAAAAACACAAAAAACAAGTAGCACCAACATTGAATTTCAGGCTAAATAAATACTCTGAGGACATTTACAGTAAAAATATAAAACCGTCGAGTTCAAACATATTTACAAATCACAGAGATAAAAACTGAAGCAGGACCAGAACCGGGACCAGAACCAAGACCTGAACCGGGCCTACAATTCAAACACTTCTAAATTCAGATTCCGTCATCTGGAGATTCAAGTGAACTTTATTGACATCACAGATACAATGAGACCAGAGAAGGCATTAGAACACAAAGTAAAAAACGGAACCGGTTCCTGTTTCTGGTCCTGGTTCTTTCCGCAGATCGTCACTTATTGTCTCTTGAATCAAGTTTCCCGATAGGTGCCCCCCCCACCCCCGCCCCCCTCCCAAGGCTCCCCAGGCCTCGCATGCTCTGAGGTTATCAAAGAAAACCAGATTAAGACTTTTTCTACAATCTAAAATAAAGCTGGGGAAATTTTCTGTGCTTTTATTCTGAAGGTTCCTGCGTTTGGATGTTGGTGAGACAGTTTGTGTCCCTCAGCGTTTGGCTTCACTCTAATGGTTTGGACAGTCAGAGAACCTGATTGGAGGCGTGGCGTTGAGTGTGGCGCAAGGTGGCGCTCTGGAGCACAAAGCATCTGAAAAGCCGCCCCCCCGAGTGGATTCCCAGCCAATCAGCAAACAGACCCACCCACCAATGACGCGCTGTGGCTGCCTCACAGCCAGCCAATCACAGCGGGCTTCAGTTCAGGCTGGCCTGCGAGTGCGACTGGAGGCGGGGCTTAAAGTCCATATCGGTTTTTTTGTCACAGGTCCCTGCTGAGGAAAGAACGTCCCGTCGGCCAATCAGAGGCTTCGACTTGCCAAACAGCAAAAGTTTAAAAAAAACAAACAAAAACAAAACATGACGCAGCTGATGGGAAACGCCCCCTAAGGAGGAGTGAAATATAAATACAACTTTATATTTAAACTGAGCGGGAACGAAGATGTAAACCGAAACTTTGTGCGGAGGGTGGTTGCTATGGTGATCCAAGAAAAAAGGGGGCGTGGCCGAGCGAGGCACACAGACGCAGACCAACAGATGCGTTCAGTGTGAGCGCCACCTGCTGGTGTGGAGCTGCTGCTGCTGCCACTGAGTGACACGGTCCCACTGTGTGACATCACCGCCCTATGACAGCAGCCCTCACACAGCCACCAGGAAGCAACAGAGCAGCGTCATCCACTTAAACTGGGAGTTCCTCCAAACTGTCCCACAGATCCATAAACACGTCGAGTCCTACAGAGTGTGAAGCCTCGTTCACACTGGGAGCACTGGGAGGGAGCGGGCGGGCAGCTGCAGAACACGTCAGAGTTTCCACCTCCGTCGGGTGATTTCTCGAGAATATTTTCAGAACATTACATATTTTTCTTGGACAAATTGTAAAACAAACTGCTACATGTTTCACACTAAAACATCGCGGGACCTTCTGACTGCGTGAAAAATGAAACCCTTTATCCGATAAAGCACCAGAACTGACCGATCAAACGTCTCGAAGAAAGTGACATCCTACAAATGCAGTCCAAACATTTGTCCGGTTGGCTGATTGGTCATAAACGTGACGGTCCCTCCTCACAGAGACAAAGCAAGTGTTCCCATCCCGTCCGCCCCGTCCTCGGAGGAGTCGTCCTGCGGGAGGAGCAGGAGGAGCAGGGGGATTCGTGCTCCTCCTCCTCCTCCTCCTCCTCCTCCTCCTCACCCCCTCATGCAGACGTTGCACCTGCCGATGCTCTCCCTCTGCTGCCAGCTGTGGGTCAGTGTGGTGGAGGAGCTGTTGGAGGACGAGGCGCTGGCGGCCGCGCTCGGCTCCACGCGGGTCAGCCAAAAGCTGTAGATGTTGGCGAAGTAGTGGCAGGTCCCCCGGGGGCCCTGGCACTCCACGAAGGGCTGCGCCCGGAAGTCCGTCAGACAGCTGCCGGATGACGTCAGAGACTGGCCTCCGCCCTCGTCCCCTGCACCTGTGTGCTGTCGCGTGCAGGAAATGACATCATCATCACCTCAGTCTTATCGTCTCAATGGGAGTACTTGAGGAACTGCAGGACCCACCATGAGGAAAGAGTATCCGGTCCACAGGCTCCTCCACTGGGGGGGGCACTGTGGCTGCTGCGAGGTCTGGCTGTGCAGGGCGATGGGGGAGGAGGGGGCCTCGCACACTACACAGCGGCTGATGTGGTCCTCGATGGACTCGCCCACCACCGGCGTGCTGGGCAGCGCCGCCGTCGTCGACAGCCAATAGGATTTGTCGTTGCGGCTGGCGTAGGAGCAGGTCCCCATGTTGCAGGAGGAGAAGGGCATGGTGGAGAAGACGCGCATGCAGGAGCCGGCCTGACCTGCGGACACACAACAGGCCCCGGACATCCTCAAGGCGCAGACACGAGCAGACCGCCGCGATGTCCGGACCGTGGGAGGACTCTGTCGCAGACTGCGAAAACCTGGCGGGTTACTGACGGTTTTCTATCAGCCCCAACTGGACTCAGTTTCAGAGCGTCTCCACCAGGTATTCCTGGAGACCGGGAGGCTCGGCCACGGTTTCGAGCTGTGCTGAAAATGCGACCTCAACAGACTGCAGTCTGCTGGGTGGTCGCGCTGCCTCGGTCTACTTCATTTTGGTTTTGTGTGCCACATCTGACTGTGTGTTGGTCACGCTGCTGAAACAACTCCACACAAGCTGAGGAGGGTCGCAACTTATGAGAAGACCCAGCTGAGCCGAGTCGTGCTGAATCAGGCTGAGGAAGTACGAGGGGAAAGGTGGCGACTGTGAGAGACTGTGTGAGACCATCACACACTGCGTCAGACTGTGACACTGTGTGTGTGCGTGTGTGTGTGTGTGTTTTACCAAGGTCCTGCGTGTGCGCCTTCTCTTGCCCCTCCAAGTACAGCAGGCTGTATCCCTCCCACAGGGCCCTCATCCTCGGGGGGCAGGTGGGCACTGTCTTGGACTGGCTGTGCATCACCAGGAGGAAGCCTGAGTTCAGGCACTGGCTGGGCCCAGGAGGACCGACATCACCCATTGGACCACGGTCACCTGACACAAAGACGTCCAATCAACAAGCCTGTTCCTGTGTGCCGTTTGTTTCCGTGGAGACTCCGAGGCTTTGAATGTTCTGAGGTTCTGCTGCTGTTCTTCAGCACCAGAAGGTTCCACTTGAATTGCTTTGGGAAAGGGCAAACCTTTTTCTCCAGTCACTCCTCGTTCTCCTGGCCTGCCTGCATCTCCATTGTCTCCATCTGGTCCTGGGGGTCCCGTTGACCCAATTGGTCCCTGAGGTCCAGGATCTCCCTTCCGGCCTGACACAAATCAATCATGTGTTGTTATGAAACCAGTTCAATCTTTGTGGGATAGTTGTGCTGAAGTTTAATCCGGTTGAGATGACGGTAAAATCTGGACCTCATCCACCTGGTTCTCACCTTTCAGCCCCCTCAAGCCACACTCTCCTAGCACGCCTGGTTCTCCAGGCCGCCCGGGGCAGCCAGGGGGTCCTGGGGGCCCCCGAGGAGGAGGAGCATATGTGGGACATGGGGCCACCCGTCCTTTCTCCCCCTTTGGACCCATTGGTCCAGTATTCCCTTTAGGTCCCTGCAGCCCATTGGGTCCAGGCCAACCTTGGAGACCCCGATCCCCTGGTATCCCCATTAGACCTGGACTTCCCTGAGGACCTAATTACACAAACACACACACACTTTCACGAGAAAAACTATGATGAGAGGTTCCATCTAAAACTGGACCTGGACTAACACTGGATTCTCCTGGTCAGGGAACATCTGACTCCAGTTGCAGTTTAGGTCTGGAAACCTTTAAAGTCTGTGTCATGTCTGACCTTTCTCTCCAACATTCCCAGGGTAGCCCTTCAGTCCTTCAAGTCCAGGAGGGCCATTTAAGCCCTTTGGTCCTGAGCACCCTATTTCACCATTGTCCCCATCATCTCCAATCAGAGGGCTGTTTGGACCTTTATCCCCCATCGGTCCAGGACACCCTGAAACACCAAATCCAGATGAGAGGGGCCTCAGTGTCACATCTGTTACCATCCTTTGGATTATACCTAAATATTCTGGTCTGACCTGGCTCTCCATCTGGACCAGGAAAACCTGGATCTCCACAAAAACCTGAGACTGGAGTTTGACATTCTGGCCCAGGGTTACCTGAAGGCCCAATATCACCAGGAGGTCCTGTAGGGATAGAACGGCAACATTACAGAGTCATGGCTCTCACCCTTGGCACTACAAACACCTGGTCTCACTCAGCATGTCAAGACCTTTAGGTCCTGGGGGGCCTCTGGAGCCTTTAGGTCCAGACTGAGATGAGCCACATGGGCCTGGAGGACCTGGAGGACCTTTGTCTCCCGGAAGACCTTTGCAACCTGAAGGACCCGGTACCCCCAGACCTGAGGAGGAATTTGTTTTGTATAATTCCATTCTTGCTCAAATGTTTTAAGCAAAGTAACTGTGAAGAATTATACACTTTGGTGATCACCTCTCGTCCCCATGTCCCCCTTTACGCCTTTTAGCCCATCAAGTCCATGAAGTCCAAGTGGACCAGGAGGACCTGAACAAACAGAAAATCAGTCGTGAAAAATGTTTGTGAAATCAGAAACAGGTTGCCTTGGTCTGAGTTCTGACCTTGGAGTCCCAGTGAGCCCTGTGGTCCAGGTGGACCGTCACCACCTGCTTTCCCAGGAAGACCTGGAAGACCCGGTCGACCTCCAGGCCCCGGTGGACCAACCACACCTAGATTAGGCAAATGGAAAATTGGTGAGAGAAAACAAAGAAAGTTCACCCACATTAAAATGATATAGTCACCTTAACTTCAGTACCTGGGTTGCCTGGACCTCCACGGAGTCCTGGATCTCCTTTGCATCCTTTATGTCCTAGTGTCCCAAGGGCACCTGAACCTCCAGGATCTCCTCGGGGGCCAGAGGGTCCTAAAAAAAAACAAACCCTGGAGATTACTAAGCTGATACATATTTGATTTTGCTTGCAACCAGTCAAGTCTTTCATTTCCGTCTTCACCAGTGCCACCTAGAGTGAGATCATCACCTGAAGGCCCCAAGTCTCCAGAAGGGCCCCGAACTCCAGGTGGACCAGGAAACCCAATAGAGTCTCCTTTGAGGCCTGACACACAGACATAGTTTTACAAACAATCTATACAGAATGAGAAGAGAGGTTGATTACGACACGGGTTCCTAGTCACTCTTTAACGTCATACCTTTGGGACCTGGACATCCTGGACGACCTGGTAACCCAGTTTTTCCCGGACATCCTGGGTCACCCTGCAATCAGGAACAACATTGGCTCAGTATCACTGATCATAACTTTGCCTAAGAACCTGAGAATGTTTCATTACATACTTGGAGCTATAAAGAGTTTGCATGTAAATATTTCAGAGCTGAAACCCAATCAGATGAGAGAAAGTGACTTAAGGTGATGAACTGCACTCGTGAAAAACTCTGAGTTCATTTCTTTGATCATACCACATCTCCAGACTCTCCAGGGAAGCCAATGAGTCCTGGAGGCCCTTGACGACCAGGTGGTCCAGGAGGTCCTTGTTTGCCACAAGATCCTGGGGGTCCTGGTAGTCCAACAATTCCAGGGGGTCCATTAAGACCGAGGAAGCCCCTAATGCCTGTTGCTCCTTGAATG
The DNA here is from genome assembly GCA_032164315.1 of Malacoctenus gilli. Classification (NCBI taxonomy): domain Eukaryota; kingdom Metazoa; phylum Chordata; class Actinopteri; order Blenniiformes; family Labrisomidae; genus Malacoctenus; species Malacoctenus gilli. Next base: position 190,291 of record JASSRZ010000016.1, read on the forward strand.
CCTTTATTGCCTGATGGGGGGGGGGGGGGTTATGTGATATCATTAAATTCTTGTGTGGGGGTTTTGGGGTAATCCAAACACTCATTCTGTGTAACACCAGTTTTTACAAACACATTCAGATATCCACATAGTCGGCTACGAAAAGAGCTTAACCAGGGAACAATTCAGACACTCTCAAGGCACCAGTGAGGGACCACGAAGCAAATGAACAGGGAATCATTATGAGCTCTCAGTGAGCTATGAGGGACTCAACAGAGAGTTATCAGGGAACAAGTGGAGAACTATGAAAGAACTAGCAATGAATGATAACATGAAATATGAGGGGACAATTAATGTGCTAACAGGGAACCAATAAGTTGGTCATAAGTCTGCATTTCAGGTTGTTCGTATCCACTTTGCAGAATGGTGGAGTTTACATGTCATTCTGACCTCGTGGTCCAGGGAATCCAATGAGGCCAACAGGCCCTGGTTTGCCACTCTGTCCTTTGATGGGGATGAAGTTGGTCACCCCTGGAGGTCCGGGGGCCCCTTTACAGCCTGTATGTAACACATGGGTTAAGGCGAGATGAGACCTAAAAGTACAACAGTGCTCCTGCAGTTTTTCAAAAGGTTTACCCTTCTGTCCTTTTGGCCCTTCACATCCTGGAGCTCCATCTTGTCCATTATAGCCTCTCTCTCCTGTCTTTCCTGGACCTCCAGGGGCCCCATTTGGCCCTGGGGACCCTGGCCCTCCACTCCTGCCCTGAGCCCCCCTGAGACCTAAAAGAAGGTTTTTTTAATGGAAAACTTTTTGCCAGCAAATGTATGACATTTGGCCCCACTAAACAAAAGAGCCGCTCACCTTTTAGCCCGTTGAGCCCTGGAAGGCCCGAGTCTCCATCAGGCCCAGGGGGACCTTGAAGCCCTGGGTAACCAGGGAAACCTGTCGAGCCTGGTTTGCCAACAGGGCCTTGTGGGCCAAAACCTGGAGTCCCCTCAAAACCAATGTCTCCTTTCTCTCCAATGAATCCTGAAGAGAACATTGCTTGAAGTGAGCAGGGGGGAAACTCCACAGAAAGACAACTTACGAATGCGTTTGAGTTTACCCGGGGGTCCAATAGGCCCCGGAGGACCAAAGATGCCCCTTGAACCAGGCTGTCCTGGATTACATTGCTTTGATGTGGGTCCTGGAGGGCCAGTTACTCCTGGGGCTCCATAATCACCCTTTTGGCCTTTTGCTCCAGGGGATCCAGTCAAACCCTGGAAGCCTGCAAGCACACAAGAGGACCCTTAATCTTGGCTGTTACTTATCTACCATGCCCAGGTACTACATGTGTCCTTTGTTTCACACTTAGAAACCTTTTTCTTCAGTTTGACCTTTTTGGTGTTTGTATGTTGTCTCATTTAATCATTTCAATCTCACGAAGACTATGGCTGAAAGTGTTCCAAGTTTTTGAGCATTGGTGAAAATGATACTTTTAACGAATGGAAGGACCCTTCTAAGTGACATTGCCACTGACTCACCTGGTCGTCCATCTGGTCCAGGGGGTCCAGGCACTCCTTTAGGTCCCTGAGAGCCCCGTGAGCCTGGGAAGCCGATAGGCCCTGGCGGCCCAACGTATGAGTTACCAGTTGGCCCTGTGAGTCCAGGAGAGCCTGGAAGCCCTGGAGAACCTGATATAAAGAGAACATATGTAAATACAGCTAATAGCCAGCCTCACATAAATGTATACAGTAAACTGAGAATTTCTGGTAGTTTACAAAAATTCACCTGGAGCTCCTTCAAAACTGAGACCTTCTGGACCCTCTCCTCCAGTATCACCAACAAAACCTGGAGGTCCTGCAGGAAAATAAGGAAGACCAATGAGCTAAGTGATCAGGTATATCACTGGCGTGACATGGACATGGCAGCTTTATTCAGGTACCTTGTCGTCCAGGGGGTCCAGGAAGTCCATCATCTCCTTTGTCTCCCTTAGCACCATCTGGACCGGTGGAACCACGAAACCCTGGGGGACCTGGTAGACCTGTGAATCCTGGAGACAAAGACAGATAAGTGAGAGAGCAGGCAAGAAAGAAGCAAAAGAATGTGAACAGGCAGGCGTGTTACCTGTACTTCCTGCATCTCCCTTCTGTCCAGGAGCACCAGGGTTCCTAGGCACGCAAGGCAGAGTGTTGCCTGCACAACAAGAGAAACAAAACATCTGTATAGGACATGCACAAAAGTGTTTCGTGATGCTGTACACTGACTTGAAGGCTTTCTAATCGGTGTGTTTTGTGCTGCTGATGCTGGAATACAGCAATGATACATTATGCCTCTCATGCTTTCAATTATAACTTCTCAGTCACTCGCACCTCTAACTCCTTTCAACCCTGGAAAGCCAGGAAACCCAACAAGTCCGGGATCTCCAGGAGCCCCGCGTTCCCCAATTACTCCAACCACACTTGGGCCCATTGCTCCTGAGGGGCCTAAGAGCCCCTTTGGCCCAGGAAGTCCTTTAATTCCTCTGTTTCCAGGAATGCCAGTAACACTTTCACCCTGAAGCAGATTTACAAACACGGGGATGGAGAGTCAGCGCAGCAAGAATGACAACCTGATAGTGCCAGCAGTTTCCTTATCTTCAAAACATGACCAACCGCCTTTCAAGTTTGATGCTGAGTTTGTCTTGACTGACCTGTGCACCAGGGTTTCCTGGGAGACCTGGGGGACCATCAAAACCACCTCTTCCTGAGAATCCTTGTCTACCTGGAGGGCCCTGGGGGCCCCTGTTCCCCTTCTCACCTACAAAGAAGAGTCCGTTCAGAACATTTCAATGACACGATCACAGTTTCCACCCTCACTGACTTCACTCCTCTGGAGGAAAAAAGTCAACTGGGTAGGATATGTGGCCCGGTATGTGCTCCAGACCAGTACAACAAAAATCAAAGAAGACAGAACAAGTGGTCAGTGAAAGCTAACCTTTGAAGTCCACCACAGTAAAATCTCCCTTCTGCCCTTTAAAACCTTTGACACCCTGAAATCCACCAAAACCCTAGACACAAACAATCAAGAAATGAATTAGTTAAACCAAAAGCAAATAAATGGATTGATTGTTTTGTTGTTCAGAGGGTCAGTTGTCTGGTTGATTGGACTCTGTCAGTCAGTTGTTTTGTCAACTGGTACACTGGTTGTACAGTTTAGGACTTGGTGAGTCAGCTGGCCGGTCATCAATCGATCCATCTGTCAGTCTGACTTTTGAGAGGTCTGTCTTCAAGTTCCTCAGGCGGATAAACTATTAGTTGTTCTGTCAATTGGGTGGTGGGTTGGTTGGTGGGTTGGTCAGTCATTTGGTAGTTTGGTTGGTTGGTTGGTTGGTTGGTCGGTCAGGGAATTATGGCAGTGAGCGTCAGTTTGTCACTTGGCCACTTACCTGTCCACCGGCAACTCCTGGGTTGCCAGGTACACCGTTCTCCCCTCTCTGACCTGGAGGTCCTGGGACTCCTGGGAACCCTGGAGATCCAAAGTCACCTGCAGGACCAGGGGGGCCCATCACAATGCGTGGAGGGCCACAGGCACAGTCACCATTGCTTCCTGAAACACAGAGCCAGATGTATATGTGAACTTTCTCTGGCAAGTGTTTGGAGTATTCAATTATTGGCACATTCATGGTACACTTGGAGACATATCATAAAGCCACCTAGTCTGCTGTCCATGCGTTGCAATTCTGATTGATTGATGAAAGTTTGGAATACTGAACCTTTAGTTTTGACAGGAATTACTAACCCTTATACCCTTTGAGGCCCTGGACCCCTGGGGGGCCCAGTAGACCTGGATTTCCAGTCCGTCCTGGTAGCCCGGGTAAACAGTAACTTCCTGGAAGTTGAGCGAACAGATTTGTGCAGAGGTTCAAAAATTAAATGTTAAATGGAACTGATATTCTCTAAAAGGAACCAAACACTCACCTGGGACGCCTGGCTGTCCTTTAGGGCCCCTGATTCCAGGTTGTCCTGGTTTTCCAGGTTCTCCAGGTGCAGGGGAATCTTTAAATGCCTCACCTGGATCTCCTTTTTCCCCTTTAGGTCCTGGTGCCCCCCTCTCTCCCACAGCACCAGGGAACTCTGGAAACAAATGCAAGCCATCATACCAACTTAGATCTCAGTAGGAAATGTTGACACGATTCCTCCATTTATTATGGTGAAAGATGGGAACTCAAGACCACCCTCGATATAACTTTAGGTGAAATCACCCTCATACAGCCAAAATCTCACCCCAGCAACCACAACCTAAACATCCTCTGGTAGGGTGATGTCTTGCCTGTATGCCGCAGTCACTTACCATCCGCCGGTTTGCCTGGAGGTCCTAAGGGGCCCATTGCTCCCATAGGCCCGAAGTTTCCTGGCCGGCCAATGGGTCCAGGTTCACCGGGGTCCCCTACATCGCCTGGAACACACGAGGGAGATGGAATGTTTCGTCATCAGGGCATCAACACCATGCTGCAGTGGCAAAGATCAGCAAGTTTACTGGCCGGTGGGTTTTACCTGTGTGGGTTATGTCACTGTACTGAGGGAAACCTTTAGCACCCGGATTACCAATCACGCCCTGAAACCACAGAGACTTATGAGATCCTGACCTGGTGAACGGTGGACACGCTTAATAACTCTGAATCAAACAGATAATGACATCAACGCTCTCTGACCTTTGGACCCTCTCGACCAATCAGACCAGGAAGACCCGGACTTCCTCGAATCCCCTGGGAACAAAAAAGAAAAAAATGAACCTTGAGGTTTGATCAGGACTAAGAAGGTCAGCTCAAATCCCTGAAAGAACCAGTCCATAGCTCAAAAGGAGCCAAGCCCTGATAACTGAAGGACAAGACCTCAACATAAAAAACCTAACCACCTTGATTCCTTTTCCCCCAACCGGACCAGGCTCCCCTGAGAACCCCTAGAACAAACAAACAACAAACTTGAGAATTTGCTTCAAACAGAGTACCAGTGTGTTCACTTTTGTTCTGAGACTATTTTACTAAGCGGAACCATAACTTACCCTGAGTCCAGGAAAACCCACTATCCCTTTCTCTCCTTTGATTCCAGGGACCGAATCCAGACCCTGAAACCACCAATATACAGACCCCCTTAATATAGGGTCAGTTACAGTCTGTTTGCGTGAGACGGTGGGTTTAACAAAGTGGTTCCAGGTGTTCCACTGCAACATTTTCACTCATTGTTCCCTCAGCATTTCCAAAGCCAAAGCATGAAGTATCAAGTAAATGCTCCAGGTCAAGAAAACCTTGATCATTACAACATGTTGAGGAACCTGCTGACACTTCTGGAAATGTGGCACACAGAGGAACTTCACATTTCAGGAGAACCCAGGGTTTGATGTCAGAACTTACCGGTGGGCCCTGAACTCCACATACTCCTTTAATCCCTCGAGAACCCTAAAAAAGAATGAAATTTAACATGGGAACAAGAACCAAAGTGCAGGAAACTTTCAGAACCCAAAGAACCTGATGCTGAAAGGTCACACCAGGACCAAAGTCTGGAACACATCAGACAAGAGCCTGATGTTAGCGCGGCACAAAAACCAGAAGGACCGCGTCTAATTTCTGCACATCACAACCGACATTGCAACATTTCGTCACAACTTTTTACAGGAGGATTCCCAAGGACGGATTTTTCAGCAGTGTTAAAACCTTCTGCTTGAGGGGAAAGAAGAAGAGTGAAGCCACGCCCACCTGTTCTCCTTTGATGTACAGGTCCTCTGGAGGGTTGACATACTCAAAAGGGCCCGGAGGCCCCTGGAGGCCCTGATCCCCCTGGGGAACACATACAGTGCTGTCATACTGCAGCTCTTCATACAGTAACGGAACTTTAATACTATAATGTACTTCTGTACATTTAATGATAGAAGTCTATGGAAATACTGCTGATTCAACACAGTCATTTTTGTTACTATACAATGATGGAGTTGCTACAACAAAATAAAGCAGTACTACAACACTCGCACTGTTAATACTGCTGTAAGTACTGCTAATACTACAAATGTAACGTCTGCAGGAAACATCAATCGCTGATACTATACATGAATGCAGTCTTTCTACTGCTGACACTCCACATATTTGCAGTACTTCTCGATCGGAGGAGTATTTGTACCTCGTCTCCTTTCTGTCCAGGCAAAGAACGTCCTTTCTGTCCCTGAAACACACCAACGCAAGCAGCTCGTCAGAGCGCCAACGCCTCAGTACTGCACTGATACTCTGGTGCAAGTACTGAAATTACTTACAGGCAAACCTCGAGGACCAGGCAGGCCAGGAATACCCTGCGCACGGACACACACACACACACACACACACACACACACACACACACACACACACACACACACACACACACACAC
>JASSRZ010000016.1:232340-249038 GCA_032164315.1 Malacoctenus gilli
GCGGGGTCCTGGCGAGGCCCCAGCAAGGCCCCGGTGAGGAACCGGCAGGGACCCGGCGAGGCCCCGGCTTGGTCCCGGCAAAGCCCCGGCTCGGCCGTCTCACCTGTGGAAGCAGAGGGAGGACAGCTCGTCCATGTAGCAGCCGTCCACCTGGCTCAGCGGGTCGCTCCGCAGGGGGCTGCGCTCCGCCAGGGCGGCGTCCCAGCAGGAGGCGCTCCAGGGCTCCTGCTGCTCCTCGATGCAGCGCAGGATCTCCTTGTCGTGAGGCGCCGCGATCTGGGCGCCGTTACACCAGTACACCTGCAGGGGGAGACGGCGAGCGGGCTCATTTCCAGGTACGCCGGGTTTGGGGCCTCCCTGTGCGCGCGCGTGTGCGTGCGTGTGTGTGTTGGACCTTGTATCCGTTGTCCTCTTTGGGGTTGTGCGACGCCGTGATCATCACTCCCGCCGCAGCGCCGAACTTCTTCACTGCGTAAGGCTGGAAGTGAAACGCAGAGGTGCTCAGCGTGCTGCAGCGCCCCCCGCGGGAGCCCTGACGTCAGCAGCCCAACGAGCACTCAAGTGTTTCGGCGTCGGCGCGTCCTCACCACGTACGGCGTCGGGACGAAGGAGGAGAAGAGGTGGACGGGGACGTCCCTGCTGAGCACGACGGCGGCCGTCAGCCGGGCCAACCTGGAGGGAGGGACAGAGCGTGGGCTGCAGGCGTGACCACTCCCACCATCCTCGCGCCGGCGCCACCAGGTGGCAGCCGCGCGCCGTTACCTCTCGCTGGTGCAGCCGCTCTCCTCCTGACCTCTGGTGTCGAAACCGACCACCAGACCTCTGCTGGCGAAGTCCGCGAAGAACCTGCACAGGTACGAGTACAGACCCTGCACACACACACACACACGCGCACACACGCAGGTTACACCACACACCTGCACAGGTGACCCGTCCCCGGACGTCTCTCGCCGCGTCCCACCTGCGTCGACTGGATGACGGTGAGGTCGTTGATCCGGTTGAACCCGGCTCCCATCGGCGCCCTCAGTCCGGCCGTGCCGAAGCTCATCCTGCCGCAGAGCCTCGCCCTCAGGTCGTCATGGCGACCGGACACCAGCAGAGACTCCACCTGGGCCCGGGTGCAGCGGTTCTAGGGTACGGGGGGGGGGGGGGGGGGTGAGACACACACGCTTCATGCAACCGCACCACATCTATGATCACAGAACGTGTCTCTCAAACCTGATGCACGCAAGCATGCACGCATACACACACAATACACACACAAACACACACAATATACACACATACCACACACCACATAAACACTCAATAAACACAACACACAAAATTCACACACAGTACACATGCACACAATGCACACACACACAACACACACACAAAAAACACACACAATCCACACCACGTACACAAAACACACACACAATACACACACTACACAATACACACACACACACAAAATACACACAATGCACACACACACAATACACACACAAAATACACACACACACGCACACAATACACACCACAGACACACAACACACACACACAATACACGCACACACAATACACACACATACCACACAAAATACACACACACACACACACACAAAATACACACAGGCACACACAGACACAGACAGACAATACGCAAATGAAAAATACACACACCACAAAAACACACACACAAACAATACACACACACATGCACCACACAAAATACACACACAGACACAAAATACACACACCACAAAAACACAAACAATACACACACACACACACACACACACGTCCTTTTTGAGCCCCTTGAGGCTCAGACCACGTTCAGGCTGTCAAGACTCCTTCAGACTTAATTGTTTCCGGATGTTTTGATTTCACGCCTCCGACTTGTTCTTCTGTCAACAACGTGGCGAATGTTGTCACAAACGCCTTTGGCCTCGTGGAGCCGAGTGCGTTTACGTCCGGTTTCCTTCCCACGCCGCCGCGCACGCGGATGGAAGGCGGGATAAAGATAGACGCCATGTGGGATCGTGGAGGCGGCTGACATTTCCAGCGGAGGTCAGAGACGCACGGCGGAGCGCGACCTTTACACAACACGCCCTCCGGTCCCCGACATCATGCGAACGCACAGGGACCGCAGCGCCACGCCGCGCTTAAGCCAACAGCTGACAGCCACTAAGATCGCAGATTGTTCTTTTAATCCGTCAAGTTTCTCTTCGACATCTCGATTCCAACAAGCAACTCAGGCACACGCATGAAACTGGCGGATGAACTTGTGAACCAGCTGCAGGTTAATCAGGGTCCCGACAAAAACTGCCCCCCCAACAGACCCCTGAAAGGTTCGGTAGCTTTGTGTGTGTCAAAACAAAGAAAAACGAGGTCTGGCGTTCCTCAAGGATCCACTCTGGGTCCTCTTTACTTTGGGTCTGAGCGAGGCTCCCAGCGACCGTTGGAGGCTGTTTCTGACCAGTTGGAACTGGTTTCTGGACTCACTTTGGTCCAGTTTGGCACCAGACGTTGGACCACTTCTGGCTGCGTCAGGAGGACGACGTTTGAGGGCTCTAACCTTGAGGATTTCCATCGAAAGGTTTGGGTCAGTTTGAGGGTGACCCTGTGGGACACCGCATCCACTGAATCAATGCGCTGCAGTCAGCTGATGAAGAGGATGCTGGGAGGAGCAGGGTGATGAAGATGAGCCGATGGGGGGTCAGTTCCGCTTCCGGACCCTCCGTGTGGCCGCATCACGACACACTGACCACACTCACTGGGCCGCATCACGACGCACTGCGGCCGCCACGCACTCACTGACCCCGCTGCGTCCCCAGCGGAACTCCATGTTTAAAAGATGCTTTTTAAGCTTAACGGAGTCCAAACCAACAGCTGAGGTGCCGTTTTATGTTTGGAGCACAGTTCCTGTGTTGGGACCCTTTGAGGATAAAAACGGCTCTCAGACTGCGGCGGGATCTGCTCCGTTTTTCAGGGAATCACCGGATGAGAAGCCGCTGAAGCGGCAGGTCGGAGCGGTCAGAGCGCAGAGCCGCTCAACAGAAAACATCACAACATTTCTCTCAAAAGGGACATAAAGTCCGTTTCCAGGTGGAACTCATTGAGCCGTTTAGTTCGCGGAACCGAACCCGTCTCGTCGGCAGCTCGACGGACCCGATTCCGCGTCGGTTCTCGGTTCGATCGCAGCGTGCCGTAAAACGCCGGTTTCCTCGTGGACGTCTGGCCGGTGCCGTACAGCCCGTCACGGCGACGCAAAGTTGGCCAACTTGTGGCACTCACCCGGTCCCAGGCCAGCCACTGGTGCACCGCCTTGTCCAGCTGCGGGTCCCCGGTGCTCATGCGCCGCAGGGGGGCGTCCAGGTCGCCGTTGACGCCGCCGTGGTCGTCCATGCTGCCGGGCCGGTTAGCGGTCGCTGCGGCGCGTCCGGGCCATCTGACGCTGCTCCTCCGCAGCTAACGGTTAGCAGGCGGCGGGGCTAGCGGCCCGCTGCGGCGGGACGGCGCGCACATCTGCAGCGGGGGGGGGGGAGGAGGAGTGTCCGTGACAGGCGGGGGTGGGGGGGGGGGCTGTCAGAGGGCGGCCCGCCGCCGGGACACCCGCCGAGTCACCCGCCGGGTCACCGAGGTCACAGCTGCCCGCCGGCCCGATGATTTCTGTCTGAAAATCTGCGAGTGATGCGATGCGGAGCCGAGAAGTTCACACGCACAAACTTCCGCAGGGAGAACGTCACCAGATCCGGTGTTCCTTTCAAAATAAAAGGCCCCACAGCCTGTCAGTGATCCGGTTTTCTGGCACTTCTGAACCTTCAGGCTCGATTCCTTTGTGGTTTTTGTGCAGAAAACATTCAGTCGCTTCTTCTTCAGTTACCGTTTAACCGCTGAATCACGAAATAAAGCTTTGTTGCCAGTTTTGAACGTGGGAACTGAAACAACCTTAAGTTCTACCACTAAGTCCTGAAGAACAGAGAGCGAAACACCGATCCTCGGAGCCTGAAGTTGTTTTATTGTTCTTGAGGAAAACACCTGGTTGGAAAAGTACTCTGTTCCCTCCTTGTAACTGTTCCTGGATCTCCTGCTGGCCTGGTCCCCGTCCTCAGACCGGTCCTGGTCTCAGTCGGGTCTGAACTGCTGAAGTTAAGAGGCTCCGTCTCTTTGTTGGGCGTCCGTAAACGTGAAGCGACGCCAAGTCGTCTCCGATCACCCGGCGCTCTCTGGTTACCTCAAAGAAGTAGGATGAGATCTGGTAAACTCACTGGTGAATCATGGCTGCTTTTAGACTCTTAATGTGAAAGCTTCCGGTCCAGCTTCCGGTCAGGGACGGAAGCTTTACGTGTGAGGGAGTAAAAGTCGGAGAAATGACGAGTATGGAGGCGCAGGGGACGAACAGCTGGATGTGTGGGACGCTGAAGGAGACCAGACCGGAAGTGGGCGGGGACAAGGGACTGATGACGTCATCACGCAGCTTTCTCCAGTGTTTTTTTTTTCCTTTCTTACTTTGAATCAACTTTTACCATAAATAGTTTGTGTGTTTGTTTCGATCCTTTAAAGTTCCTGAATCAAAGTTTTAACTGATTGATTTATTCCAACACAAAAGGTTGAAGGAAGTACATTTTAAATGCACACACACACACACACACACACACACACACACACACACACACACTTTAAAGTTCATTTATAAACACTTAGAGCTGTTAAAGGAGGCGCCCTCTCTCAGGGTCCGCAAGGCGGCTCAGGAGCGCCGCCTTCAGTCAGCCGGCAGCCGAAGTGCTGGGCGAAGGCGTGCAGCAGGTGGGCGGCGGCCTCGTCCACGCCGACGTCTCGCCGCAGCTCGGCGCTCAGCGACGTCACGCCTTTCCCTTCGATGCCGCACGGCACGATGTGGTTGAACCAGGACAGGTCGGTGTTGCAGTTGAGGGCCAAACCGTGAGAGGTGACGTAGCGCCCGCAGTGGATTCCTGACCACAACAACAACAACAGCGTGAGACTCACAAACAACCACAGAGACGCCGAACCACCGCAGACATCACACACACACACACACACACACGGCGGTGGTTGTCGTACCGATGGCGCAGATCTTATTGTCTCCCACCCAGACGCCCGTGTGGGGGGACGTGGACGCTTCCACGCCGAGCCGCCTGCAGGCCGAGATCACGGTGAGCTCCAGCTGCGCCACGTACCAGCGCACGCTCTGTGAGGACACACACGCATCAATACACACACTCCTGAGCGCACACACGCACACACGGACCCCCACGCACCTTCCTGAAGCTGCCCAGGTGCAGCACCGGGTAGCACACCAGCTGACCCGGGCCGTGGAAGGTGATGAGCCCCCCTCGGTTGGCGCGGTGGACGTCGGCGCCCAGCAGGCGCAGCCGGTCCAGCAGCGGCTGCGGGTACGGCTTGTGGCGGATCCCCGTGGTGTAGACGGGCGGGTGCTCGCACAGCAGCAGCGCGTGGGCCGGACCCGAGCCGTGGCGGCTCACGTAGAGCTGCTGCAGCCGCAGCGCCTCCTGGTAGGAGCGCAGGCCCAGGCGGACCACCTCCACCGCCGGCCGGACGCTCGCCATCCGCCACTGCTCGCGGCGCCAAACACAACACGGGACACGAGACAGTTGGAGAACCAAAGCATGAAAGAAAGCCACAGCTGGCGTTTGATTGGTCCCTGGAAAACTCTCAGCCAATCAGAATGAACCTGCTTTATTTTGCCTTAATTCATTGTTTCATAAAACGACATGAATGAATGAATGAATGAATGAATACAAATAACTACCACACGTCTGGGACACGATGAGGATCAATCCGTCGTCTCCTCAATGCGCACGCGCAGCTCCAGGACTACAAACATGGAGCCAGTTTCCCACCGTTCGTCGCTCTCAGGTCCTCGAAACCGAACTCCGTCAAGAAACGGGACGTTTTTAGGTTTCTTTCAGTCTGCCGGGAGCAGCGAGGACCGGAGGAGGTCGCGGTTCGGCGAGTGTCCGTCCGGATCCGTCACAACGCGTCCGGCGCCGCTCAGCGCTACCTGCCGTTTCCGCTCACCTGTGTGACCTCACTGGCGAGGGACCGTCTCCCACCTGCGGCTCCATCCGGCCACCATGGCTGCGCTCCGGTCTTCTTCTGCGGCTGCACCGACGGCTCCCTGCGCTCTGTCGCCGCCTGGCGGCCGGACGAGGCGCCGCAATCACTCCGCGCTGGAGCAGGTTTTATTTTGAAGTTGGGGCCGCTGTTGGCGGGCTGCGCGCGGGGCGGGGTTTGTTTTGAGAGAAGACTCACCAGGGAAAGATGGCGACCACGGGGTCCGCCGAACGGCCCGGCAGCCCGGCCAGCGCCGCCGCGGGTCCGGCGCGGGCCGGAGCCGGGCGCCGGTCCGGGTCACGGTCCAGCCCGCCGGAGGAGGACGCGGCGAGAAAGTGCTCGGCGTGCGCGGGAGCTCCGTCCGGCGGCGGTGGCGGCGGCGGCGGCGGCGGGTCGGGCCGCGGACAGCCGGCCTGTCCGCTCTGCCTGGCCCGGGGACACTCCGGCAGCGGCGGGGAGCGGTTCCGCAGGAGGAGCGACCCGGAGAGGAGCAGCAGCAGGACGGGCAGGAGGGACGGCGACAGCCGGAGAGGTCAGTGCGCGTCCCGGGGAAAAGTTGGGCGCCGGTCCGGCCGCCTGCGCGCCGCCGCCGCCGCCGGCTGCTCGTTCCCAGCGGAGCCGCTGAAAGCCCCGGAGAGGCGGGCAGTGGTCCCGGAACCAAGTTGAGTGTGAAAGCAGAGTGAAGCCGGAAAATGTGCCTCCAAGTACTTTCATGAAACACAATGGAGAGTTTGGTGAAGTGGGGCCGTTCTGCTGATGGGGGACTAGTCCGGACTTGTACCGCTGGAGGTGGAGTTCAGGTTGTACTCGATACTGCGAGTACGTTACTCTGATCGGTCAGCTGATCGAGTCAACAGCGCCGAGCGGCGCTCACATGTCCTTCATTCCCTCAGACACCAAGACGCTCCGTAAGTACCGCTCTAAAGTACCTGTACTCGGAAAAGTACCATTCCTCCAGCGACGTCCATGTAGTGCTCGAAAGTATGGATACTTGGTACTGATCCCAAGTAAAAGTATTGCGCTGAACGAGCCAACTCAAACAAAATTAAAGTACGGGCGTTCCGGAGTACAAGTACTGCGGTGAATCATAAGTAGTATTACAAAGTACTAATGTATAAGGATTGCTCTGAAGTACAAGAAGCAGCTCAAAGTAAAGTTGTTACTCTGATGTGTAAGTATGCAGTCATCTAAAGTACAGAGTACTACCGGAAAGTACCAGAACTGCTTTGAAATAAAATAATCCTCTTAGTTCGAAGTAAAAGTATTTTAAAAGTACTGAGAACGGCGGATTCGAAGGAGAAAATAAAACTCAGCGGGTGCTTTTATTTTGAAGGTCCCTATCTGAGGGACTCGATGAGTCAAAGGTCATCTCTGTGCTTTTATTGTGAAGGCGTCATCCTGCTGACGCTGCCGGTGTGTTTCAGCGCTTTTTCTTCTTGTCTCCTCAGAGCTGTTCATCTCTCCAGCGGTCATCAACAAGCCGGCTGAGGTTGTTCCCTTCAAAATAAAGGTCAGTCTGAGAAACAAAAGCCAATAAAGACGCTGCCGGCAGCGCCGCACCAGGTGGCGGCGCTCTCGCCAAACACACCCGCGTTTGGCGCCCGTCCTCGCCGCTCACGGCGGGTTTTTGCGTTTCAGCTGCAGAGCGAGGACAGGGACGAGGCGAGGAGGAGGAACTCGCTGCTCGGAAAAGACGAGCTGGGATTGGCCCGCCGCGAGGACGAGCCGGTAGGTGTCGTCCAATCAGCTCGCGGGATCGCTCGGCCGCAGGAAGCGCTGACTCTCGGCCCTGTGCGCGCGTTCCGCTCGCAGGGGGTTCTGTCGGACTCCGAGAACGAGGAACCCATCAGCCGGAGGATCCGGAACATCTCGGCCTTCTTCCGGAGAACCAAGAACTTCTCGTCCCTGACCGCGTGAGCGCTCCGTGGTCCTGCGCCGACCGCAGACAGTGAACGCACCACGGAACCCCCCCCCCCCTGACCTCTGACCTCTTGTCGTTCTTCCTCAGTGGTTGTCAGAGGAGTCGCAGCTGCACCGAGCCGGTGGAGGAGCGCGGGGGGAAGCTGAAGGCGGCGGTCCCGCCGGCGGCCATGTTGGAGAGGGTACGTGACGTAAACGGTACTCGAAAGAGTTCCCGAAGGCCTCGCCGGACCGGAAGCCGTGCTTTTATTTTGCTGACTTCCATATTTCGATTAAAGTCCTTCACGTTTTAGGAAGTTTACACTCTGAACAAAAGACTTTTAATTTGTAGCCTCGGATCAGGCTTTTATTTTGTAGTCCGCTCGGCGGCGCCGATCTGAGCGTCTCTCTCTCTCTCTCGTCTCAGGTGGGAATCAGCCACAGCTTCGCCGCCGGGATCCTGCTGTCTTCGGAGAACAGCCGCTCGGTGTCGGCGCCCATCACGGCGCCGGAGCGGCGGCCCGCCTGGCGGGCGGTGCTGACCTCGTCGACCCCGCCCGACCTGCCGCCGCCGCCGCCGCAGCAGCGGCCCGAGCGCTCCATCAGCCCGGAGAGCAACGACAGCATCTCGGAGGAGCTCAACCACTTCAAGCCCATCGTGTGCTCGCCGTGCACGCCGCCCAAGCGGCTGCCGGACGGCCGCCTGATGGAGCCCACCATCGTCAAGTCCACGCCGCGCAACCTGACGCGCGGCCTCCAGAAGGCCACCAGCTACGAGGCCAGTCCCGCCGTGCTGCAGAAGTGGCGGCAGATCGAGCTGGACCGCCAGAGCCTGAAGGTGAGCTCGCGGGCCACGCTGACCAGCCCCGTGAGCGAGCCGCACGCCAGGACCAACGGCGGCGACGCCAAGACCCGCCGCTCCCCCGCCGCCGCCGCCGCCACCACCAACAAGCGGCGGCTCCTCTTCGAGCCGCCGCCCGGCGGCGACGCCGAGGGCTTCCAGAAGCAGTCGGTGAAGATCCGCGTCCCCGCCATCCGCTACGGCGGCGACCCGGCGGCGAGGGCCGCTTCGGACTTGGAGCCGGCCGTCGGCACCCCCGAGCCCTGCGGCGTGGGGGGGGCGCTGTTCGGCCGCAGGCAGTCGTTCTCGCCGTACGCCAAGAACTCGGGGTTCCAGTCGTGCAAGCTCGTGCCAAAGGACTCGCAGAGCCCCAGAAAGGAGTGCGGCGACGCCGGCGGCGGCGGCGTCCACAACCAGTCTACCTCGAGGAGGGGCAGCAAGCGCAAGCAGAAGACCAAACACCTGGACGCGGGCCGCGACGGCGCCCTCAAGAGGAGCCGGCCGGCGGGCCAGGAGGCCCTGGACGAGCGCTACGTGCGGCAGCTCCAGCAGGACCGGGCGCTCGCCCTCAAGCTGCAGAGACAGTTCGACCTGGAGACCCAGAGCGCCGCCCGCAGGAGGAGCCCCGGCACCTACTACCTGCGCTCCTGGATGTCCAATCAGAGCCGCAGGAGGTGCGGCCTGAGGAGCTCCCGGCGAATCAGCAAGAAGCTCTGAGGAGGAGGAGGAGGAGGAGGAGGAGGAGGCTCATATATGCAAAGAGGTGAGAAGGTTTCAGGGTGTATGAATGTTTTTGTATTAATCCCAAACACCAGCAGATCACCAAAAACTGAGACTCGGACCCAAGGACCAGAACCCGCTCGCTTTATTTAAAGGTACAGCGTCTCCCGGCCGAGCAGGCAGACGGACTCCGTTTGGTCCCCGCGCTGCGTCCCCGATTCCCCCCCCCCCCCCTTCGACTCCGTTTGCAACTTCTGCACACGGTCGGTTCCACCTGCAGAGGGCGCCGAGTCTCCTCCGGACGAGGAACTCGCCCCATCGTGACACTAAATCAAAGGACGGTGATCAAACGGAGGGTCTGCTCCGAATAAAGGATCAAACGAGCACTCGTATGGGAGCTTCCAAAATAAAAGCCCAGAGCAGCTTGACTCTGGTTTTCTTTTAACCTTCAGGCGGAACCGTGTCCCCCTGTGAATCTGGGCGCCCCCAAAGGGTTCCAAGACCACAGGTTGAGAACCTTTCACACCAGAAAACACATGAAGTCCCGTGAAACTCGGCCTCCTCTGCGTGAGGACGCGCATGTTCACAAGTCTGTTTCGGCCCCACGGGGTCACTAAAAGTACAGAGAACCTCCCTTTAAGTCCAGTGGAGCTGTGGGCGGGGGCGGTCTGACGGAACCCTTGGATCCGGACCCCCGTCAGCGCCCCCTGCTGCCCGCCTTCACCATCACCGCATTCACATCGAAATACACACAGAGCAGCAAACCAATCAAATAAACGAAGGTTAAGAAAAAACGTGTTTGTTTCAGTGTGTTAAAAACTTCTTCTGTGGTGATGACGTCATCGTGCAAAAACTGGTACGTTGAGGTCAACGTTTGGTGTTGAGTTATCCAACGATTTAGACATCTGAGCCACTTTCTAGACGAAACTTCCTGTTTTGTCCGCTACTTCCGGTGCCTCCTCGGCTCCCCTGGAGCTGAACCACCGCCGGGAATCTCGATTTGTGATGGAAACGGATTTATTTTAGGCGTTATAAAGTTTCAAAATTATGTTAAAACGGATGTTTTTGACCCAACAAACCTTTAAGTTTTTGTGTAATTTTCACAAATATTTCATTTTGTTTCAAGTTATTTGTTTTTTTTAATGATTTTTGTGTTTTTTGTCCTTCAATTTATTCGTCGTGATCGCGCGAGGCTGCCACGTCGGCCACGCGCTTGGCGTGATGACGTCACACGCCGCGGCCGTCGGTTGAAGTGCCTGCGCGAGCCAATCAGCTGCGTCCAGGTCACAGCTCCGCGTGAGTGGCGGAAAAGAGAAGATGGCTGCTGCGAGGAACGGGAAGAGCGGTCTGCTGGAGAAAGTGAGCCGCCTTTTTGTGTCTCGAGATCCGGCTTCTCTGCCTACCAAGTGCCCCGCTCTCTGCTGCACGCGCGCAGCCACGCGGCGCGGCGACGGCGCTCTGCGCAGCCGCGGCGTGGCCCCGCGCGCCCCCTCCGCCGCTAGCAGCGAGGCTAAGCTAAAACATAACTCAAACGCGAGCCGGTCGGAAGAGCAGCCGCGGCGGTTTCCGCGTCCTTTCCGTGGACGTGGTTGAGTGTGATTCGCGCTGCGCCGTGTGTGTGTGTTTGCTGCCGCCGCTGTTTGTGAGTCCGCCGCGGCGTGTCGTGTGTAAACACACGCTAAAGCTCCGCAGGTGCAAACAGCTGGCGACAAGTCCGTTTGAGCGGCTCCGATTGACTTCCGCTAAGCTGCATAACAGCGTCCACGTAAATTCAAATATTTATTCTCCATGTTGAGCTAAAAATACTGACTTTGAGTAATTGTAGAGGAAGATAACAAATAATGACGGAGACTTCCGTCTCAATGCATTACAAACTCATGAACAGAAACAGGCAAAAGTTTTCATTGGATGTGTAATCAGGTGTATTTGTAGGAGCATCAGTGACGTCATCAGTGGAAATCCTGAATCCTCTGTGTGTATCTGTGTTGATGCTGACAGTGTGTGTTGTTGTTCCAGTGGAGGATCGACGAGAAGCCGGTGAAGATCGATAAATGGGACGGAGCCGCGGTGAAGAACTCTCTGGACGACGCGGCCAAGAAGGTGAGTTTGAGCGTGCCGGGCGGAGCCAGGAGCCCCTGGGTCGGACTCGGGGACCGGGGCAGCCGCCACCAACCTCCACCTGTGCCGCCCCCCCCCCCCCCCCTACAGGTGCTGCTGGAGAAGTACGGCTACTTGGAGAACTTCCGGCTGGTGGACGGCCGCCTGCTGATCTGCACCGTCTCCTGTCTGTTCGCCATGTTGGCGCTGGTCTGGGACTACCTGCACCCGTTCCCCGAGTCCAGACCGGTCCTGGCGTGCTGCGTCATCTCATATCCTTCAGTTGCAGCGCGGGCTCCCCCCTTTCCCCCCTCCCTCCCTCCCCCGTCCTCCCCCTTGTTGCTCCTTGACCGTCTCCCTCACGTACTTCATCATGATGGGCGTCCTGACGCTTTACACCTCCTACAAAGAGAAGAACATCTTCCTGTTGGCCCTGCAGAAAGACCCGGCCGGCATGGACCCCGACCACATCTGGCAGCTCTCCTCCTCCCTCAAACGGTCGCCGCACAACACACAACACAACACAACAAAAAATAACACTCGCATCGACGCCAACGCCGACACGTGCAGTCAGCGTGTTAATGCAAACACCGGTGTGTGTCTGACTGCAGGTTCGACGACCAGTACTCCCTCAGGGTCTCCTTCACGGACGGCAAGACGAGGAGCTTCAGGGAGGCGGAGTTTACCCGCTCGGTGGCGGCGTTCTTCGACGAGAACGGCACGCTGGCGATGGACCAGTTCGAGAAAAGCGTCTCCAAACTCCACGACACGCTCGCCACCGACAAAAAGACCAAATAAAGAGGCGGCGCCACCGGCCGCCAGCAGGAGGCGCCGCTGCTTCTCTTTCTTCTTCTCGCGGTTCACTGGTTTCAGTTTTTGGTCACATTTCGGACGGAATCGACGGCACCTGAACGCAGCACAGGGCCGTGCACGGCCAGGATGCTGCTTTTACTTTGGGATAAAAATAAAATGAACTTGGGCGCAAATTAATAAGCAGAACTTCAAAATGTAAGCAAGACTAACGAGAAACGAGACTGACCAACTGTCTGAATGTAGTTTAATAGGTTTTTTTTATATTCTAACTCAAGATTTGTTGAGTGTTTACAGAGAAATGTCAGCTGGTGAATGCCCCCCATCACCTGTGAACCCAGTGAGGGCCCCAAGGGGCCTCATGGGGCCCCTGTGCTCGTGATGGGTGAAGAGAATCCAGTGAACTCCTGAAAGAAGAAGAAGAAGGTTTGCTTCTGGACATTAGAGGTCGAGCGGCGTCTGAATCTTCTTGGCGCCGTGTTCAGCGTTGGTCTGAGACGGTAAACGCGGCCTCGGCAGGTCCGAAACATTTCAGCTCCTTCCTTGTTAGTGTTGTATTTCTTGCCCGGCTCCCCTCGACCCGGCAGCGGTGGGCGGAGTCGGGTGACGAGGTCACAGGTGCGAAGGAGGCGCTCGGTTCCACTGGAGACCAAACGAGCGTCTGTTTCCCGCCGGCGCCATAGAAAGCGGGCAGCAGACGCCATCCAGGAAGACGCGTTAACGGCCCTTTCCTGCAGGTCTCGCACTCGCGTTACCATGGTTACCACGGTTTTTTCGGCGCCAACAGTTGAAGGTTAAACAGCTTCTGCTTCGCTCCGCGTTTATGTTCGGTTCTGCCGTCGGAACTCACCGTCTCGGTCCTTGTCGTTTGTGTGTCCGTCAACGGGACCATCTGTCCCCAGTGGGACAGCGCCTCCGTGTGGCGGCGCTGCTGATGGTCACACGGCTTTTTTTTTTTTTTTTTCATGTCCTTTGTCTCCACTGTGTCCCTGCTGTCAGCCTGCAGGGGGCCAATAAAGCTCCATGTTGTTACACAAACTGTTGGGGTGGTGTTCTGTTCCTCATCCTGGATCCGAGTCCCATTCCGGCCTTGCCGGGTCTGGTTCTGTGATCGGATCTCATGCAGTCTGGCCCGGCCTGGTCTTTTTACCTGTTTGTGAGGCTGCTCAGCACGCCTGAGTCCTCGTCTGTGTGGACTCGGTCCCCAAACAGGGTCCCTGTGCTGCAGTACCACAGAGCCGCCAGCAGGTGGAGCAAATGTAAAGTTCTGCTTTGATTTTTACAGTTTTAAAGTTTGTAGTTGTTCCTCGAAAGAAACCAACTCTGAACACTGTTTCTTTCAGATGAGCTGAGTCGCATATCTTCAAATGATCAATAGAGATAAAGTGACAATGTCAGAACAGGAAGTGAACCTTTCATCCTGAATTTTCCAACCGCTGCTATGTGAAGCCTGTTGGTTCTATCGAAGCCTTTCTGCGTCGAATGAGGCTCGAACTCGGGTGATAATCTCTGTTTATTGTCTGTTTAAACGTCTGTATGCGTGAGGTTCGGTCTGCGAGTCCTCGTGCCGCTTTCGGCTCATCGGCAAACTACGTCGGCACGAACCTCCCGACACGCTTTCACGACGTGGCTGAACCGGAGTCACAGGCCGCGGAGGCTTTTATTTTGAAGAGCAGGATCGGACTCGGGACAGCTTTGCTCCGGGGTCGTGGCACCGCGGAAGCCCTCAGGAACCAGGAGACCAGCTCCTCATCCGGAGGGACCTGAAGAAGAAGCCCGACCTACACCTCTGCAGCCGACGCGGATCCCGTGTCCTCGTGTAGGCGGACTACACGGCTACACGCTAACGATGGGCCTGTGGCTTCTGGCCCCGACGTCGCAGACCAGTCTCTGTGAGTCGTCCCGGTTCCGGTCTACCTCTCGGAGCTGATCTTGTAGCGGAGGACAAAGTAGGCCATGAGCCGCAAACTTAAAAAGAAGATGGCGAGGATGATGAAGTCCAGGTAGAGTTTGGCGTCCAGCATGTCGAGCTCCTTCAGGATGGCCTCGGACTTCTGGAAGTGACACGTGTCGTTCTTGTCGCAGTGCAGATCCTCTCGATCCAGACCGTAGATGGACAGGATGACGCCCTCGAAGCCGTACCTGCAACCAGGTGGGAGAGACGGAACGCAGAGTCACTGACGACGCCCGAAGGTCTTCGGAAGGTCTGTGTCCGTGTGCCCGTCACGCAGGACCCCCACCTGACGTAGGAGATGTAGGACATCCACTGCAGGTACCAGGGGATGGTGTCGAAACTGACAAAGAACCCTGAGAACAGGAGGACCGGGATGGCTGTGACTGGCCCCACAAACGTGGCCACCTGCAGAAGAGCCGACACACCTCAGTCACACACATGGGCGGGTGGGTCAGCTGTGTGGGTCTGGGGGGGGGGGTGAAGGCTACCTGCAGGGAGGTGGACGCCGCTCCGATCAGCAGGCCCAGACTCTGAGCCACCAGGGACGTCAGGATCCCCAGAGACAGGAAGAGGAAGAAGCGTCCGGCGTCTGCCGGCTGGGCGGTCATCCAGTACACGATGCTGCAGTACACCACCGGGAAGACCACCTGCAGGGACGGAGGACGGTGCACAGTGGGCAGGACGGCCGCGGGAGGCGCGCACTTGGACGCCACACGGACGTTCCTCAGACACTACACACCTGGAACGGGACGTCTGCCATGGTCTTAGCCAGGTAGTACGCCTTCAGGCTGTACCAGTAGTTCAGGTGCTCCCTCAGGAAAACCCCCATCTCTAGAGGAACTGCAACACACACACACACACACACACACACACACACTTCCATGAGGTTTTGGGTGGTGGTCAAAAGAAAAAGATTCACTTGCAACTTAGACTGGTTGACTGTTCAGCTCTGTGCTGTTTTGTTCTATGCTGACGATTTGGTCTCAAACGTGTCTGCAGGTGTGCAGTGAGTCTCAGGTGCTCCATTTGAACCCAGTGATGAGGGCACTGAACCTGAACGTGGTCTGGGTCTTGTTTGACTCACATGTGAGCACTGTGGGCATCAGGGCAGCAAACATCAGGAAGAGCATGGAGAAGAAGAGGAACCCCGAGTTACTCAGGACCTTCTTGGCCTCGTTTCCGATGCCCAAGTACAGCAGGCCGATGAGGACACCGATCCCGATGTGAGAGGAGATCCTCAGGTGAGTCAGCACCTGGTCAGCAAATCAGAACCATTCATTTACCAAAGATTAGTTCAGAAATTCTTCTTGTGCATGTTCCTCCATTCCTTTTTCCAAGTCAGAACCAAACTGCGGGCTTTTCTCACAAACAGCCGAATATGTGACGATGGAAGAGAGGAAGTGTTCTCACGGAGTCTCTGAGGATGCTGAGGAACGTCCTCCTGAACAGGATGGAGAACTGAGTCATGCAGCTGGCAGAGAAGCTGTGACAACCCTCAGATGAAGAACTCTCCTGGCAAACAGAAGGACGCCGTGAGACAGGGAACCACCGACGGAACGGAGCCGCCGCAGCCATCGGTGCTCCGGGCTGCTACCTCGTCCGTGCGCTGCCACAGGAACGGGTGGAGGCTCATGTCTCCGTTGAGCTCCGTCACGGGATCCTTCTCACACTTCCGGTCCTGGACGGCCTTCACCAGTCGGACCATCTGGTCCCCGTACTCCCCGGATGCGACCTCCATCACTGCAGCAGAAAACAGACGCTCGGTCAGTCGTCGCGTTTGTCGGTCAACCGGAATTCACAGTTTGTCAGGTGGTCTCTCTGTCGGTGGGTCAGTTGCTCAGACAGTCAACTGGTCGGATCACCTCGTCAGTGGATTGGGAGTAGCTGGGTCAGTGGTAGGGTCAGTGGAAGGGTCAGTTTTAAGGTCAGTGGTACGGTGAGCAGTAGGGGCAGCGATAGGGTCAGTGGAAGGGTCAGCGGTAGTTTCAGTGGAAGGGTCTTTGGTAAGGTCAGGAGTAGGGTCAGTGGAAGGGTCAGCGGTAGGGTTAGTGGAAGTGTCAGCAGTAGGGTCAGATGGGGGGCTGCTTGGCTGGCATGTCCTTCTGCTTGGAAGGACAAAGGGTTCGGTTCTTACCGAAGTCTGCGGGGTTGTGGTAGGTGGGGCAGTTGAGTCCAAGGTCTCTCAGGTAGGGAACCAGACTGGACACTTGTCCTCTGTAGATGCACTGACCCTGACTCAGCACGTACAGCTGAAAAACAAGCAAACCTGCTCAACCTGAGGGGCTCTTGGTTC
>JASSRZ010000016.1:304365-322060 GCA_032164315.1 Malacoctenus gilli
GCACCACACGCAAACCAGGTGGAACCTTTAGTTCTCCCGGTGACAGCGAAGACATTCGCACAGAGAACTCGACACTCCACCTCCAAGATAATGAGTCAGAAGAGGAGTCCTTGACATTTCATAATGCTGAGTAAATGCATTGTTCTTCCAAAACAAACCACAGTAACAGGAACTCAAAGTGAATCCTGTCACACCAGGAACACCTGTTCTGAGAGTAAGTGTGTGTGTGTGTGTGTGTGTGTGTGTGTGTGTGTGTGTAGCGTGTGTGTAGCGTGTGTGCGTGCATGTGTGTCAATTACTAAGTGCCAGTGAAATCTCCGTGAGGTGCGAATACTTTGATTAGTTTAATCCCACTTTAATCCATCTGCATACAAGAGAACAGAGTTCGTACACACACACACACACACACACACACACACACACACACACGAACACACGCACACAGTGTTTGCAGCAGAGCTGGGCAACTGAAGTGCCACATCATCACTGTCAGACCACATCCTTTGTGATCGGAGCGACCGAAACAACAAGCGCCTGTTGTGAGTGAGAATCCAGCGTGGAGATGGAGCAGAAGGACGAGGTCGGGGACTGAACCAGGACCAGATGTGTGACAAGGCCTGGGCATCGTGAGCCCTTCACCACCCCAGGGTTCCCCCCCTTGGTTGGAGTTGAGACAGTGGCACCACTGGGTGGGTCATGGTGACTTCAGGGACCTGAGCTGGGGACTGTTCTTGCTTTTACTCCACAACACACACACACAGATTACAGAAATCTGCCTGTGTCCTTGAGCAAGGCAGCAGCAGCGCCGCTCCGACCTGAAGTCAGTGTGGTCATGACGTAACCGGGAAACTGGGAGCTGGTGCCTGTTACACAACAAGCTGCATTTATGGAGCAGGAAAGGTTCCAACTCTGTTTTTAGTTCATGTTGCTTTTTTTTTGGTCTGTGGATCATTTTCAGGCAAGTTTTTTTCCAACAGTTTCAGCAGCAAAAACAGGACAAGTAGCCGAAGATGCTCAAAGACGCTTCTTCTTCTTCTTCTTCTTCTTCTTCTTCTTCTTCTTCTTAGTCCTCCAACTGTTGCTTGACTCATGCAGCACCTAGTGTCCGTCCAGTGGTGCTACACGTCCCTCACACTGAATCTCTAATGTCAAACATCAACTTTACTTCGTTTTGTTGTTTGTGTAACTCTGCTGAAAGCACGTCCAGTATAAAAGTCATTCACGAGATTAAAAAAAATAGTAAAAAAAATAAGTTCAAATGTTTAAAAAGGTCAGAGTTCATAGTTGAATACTTCAGCCGTTTATCAATAGCCGTACTTGTCTGTACTTGCGTTCTCCCGGACTTCAGTCCCCGCCCAAGTCTTGTTCCAATACGCAAGTTCGCGTTTCTGCAAGTCCGGTTCGATACCCGGATGTGAAATCGTTACGCCCATTTTACCTAGGACGCATCGGATGGTGACTCGTGTGGACTCGGACAGCCACGTATCCCAGAATGCATTTCACTAACGACCAGTGATGGCGGAGGAGCGAACACACAACCGTAAGCAGTAATTAAAAAGACTAAGGTGTTTGTTTTATGTAGTTATCTTATTTTATTAAAATTTTCAACATAAAATAAACATTTCTGGGATAATCACCGGCGGCAGACACCGTAGTCAAGGAAGTGACGTCACGAGTACGCTGCCGTTCCAGTTGTCGAAAAACCGTACTGCGAACTCCCGTCCTCGGGAAGTTTCCAAGTTTTCAAGTCCGAGCTTCAGAAGTTCGGGAAGTACTCAGAGTACTTGTTATTGAGAAACGGCAATTGTATTTTGTGGTTTGTAATTGGTTAGTGTGCGAACTTGTGTAAGGTGTGCTGACGAAAAGACGTAGGGAGGAGAAGACGGAGCAGAACGCGTCGGACATTTTGAGGCCGCAGTTCGGACGGACGCCCGAGGACGCCCGAGTTCTGCTCCATGAAGTGCCGTTTGGGGACATTTCTTTCGTGAAAAGTCGACCGGAGTTACGACTTGACAGCGTTGGCCTCGCGGTGGAGCCATTTTCTTTCACGTCCAAGTGCGCTGTATCCGCGAGACCAGCGGATGTTAGCAGCAAGAAGCTAATCCCGCCTCTTGTGTGGGAAAGACCCTCGCGCGCCTCAACTCGGGAGCGCGAGGAGCCGTTGGACGGTTGGTGCGAGTGGATCGTGGCGTCAGCGAGAGTGTTCAGGACAGTGAGCCGGACCCGGCGAACCGCCGCTTCGGGGGACTTGGAGGTAACGCCGTTGGTTTTACAGCCGTCTCGGGTTCGGGACGACACTCCGGCAACAACAGCAGGCCTGCAACGGTGGATTAGGGCTTTCTTTTCCGGGTGTGTGTGGGGATTGTGGGCCCACAGAGTTGTGTTAATTATTTGTGTGAGCTATTACAGACTTGTGTGACTAAATGTACTTTTGATTTTGGCGTTTAACTGGAGCTCATTGAGTTTAACTTAAGTTTCCTTTGGTGACGTGTATATTGCATTAATTGTTGTCTGAACAGTGACAGGGTTTGCATTTGCAATTAGTGTGTCATTTGTTTTTTTCTGTGAAGTAAATAATTGATTTTTTCTAAACTACTGTGTCAGGTTGACTTTTTCCTATCTTCTTATAGGATATTGCTCTTGTTGTGAGTATATTGACATTTAAAAGGAATCCATTAATCTGTGTGAGGGAATTCCAATCAATCCACTTGGGGATTTGTCGTTTAAAGAGTTAATTCAGTTGGAACTTGGGGCCTTTATCAAATATATTTGGGAGAAGGGGGGCTACATTTAATTTTATCCAATATAATGTTTGTAAAATTCAAGCCTTCAGAAAAAAACCCACAAAGGCTTTTGTGTAAATGCCTGTTGGGTTTAGTGTGGTATGTTTTGTGTGTGGTGTTGATGTGGGGCTGTTGTTGTTCAGTCAATCAACAACTCTACATTTTTTTGATTCGTACAGACAGGATGCAAGTGTGTCGGCATCACAAAGTACACGCACACGCACGCCCACACAGACACACACAGAAACACGCGCAGAAACACACACACACACATGCATACCCACACACAGAAACACACACAGACCACGCGCATACACACACATGCATGCCCACACAGAAACACACGCAGAAACACACAGACCACGCACACACACACACACACACACACACACACGCATGCATGCATACCCACACACAGAAACACACAAAGACCACGCACGCGCGCGCACACACACACACACACACACATGCATGCCCACACAGACCACACACACACACATGCCCACACAGAGACGGACACACAGACCACGCACACCCATGCACGCACACACGCACACACATACACATGCATGCCCACACAGACAGACACACAGAAACACACACACACACACACACTTCCTTGTGAAACCCCCTAGCGGGACGAAAGTTGCACACAGTTGCATTTTACACTTCGAAGACAAACATCCGAATAGAGATGAAAAAGAAGGTCACCATGTTCCAGCTTTGGTTTCCCGTTGACGTCACAGAGGAGGAACTCGGTGACGGTCGCTGCCGGTAACAAGTCCACACACCCAGGAGGAACTTTTACACACAAGACTGCCGGAGTGAGTCTTCTTCTGTGGTGGTAAAATTTGGAATCTCTGCAAACACGAGTAGAATTGAAAGTAGGAGGTTTTTGATTGGATTTGTTTAGAATTTTATTTTGCACTGATTGGTTGAAGGGGGCGGGACAATTTGCTCGCCACCAGCCAATTGCGGGACACCATTTGTTGGTTTGCATTTACCCAACATCGCTGTGAGAACGTTTATCGGTGGCGGTCGCCGCCGAGGTTCGAGCAGAGCGCTGATTGGATGGAGCTGAACCGGCGTGAATCTGCCCGCTGACGCAGGAAGTTGGTCGAAGCGTGCGGCAGAGCTGCAGCGGAGGCGCGGACGGGATGGAGGCCAACGCGTGGCTGCTGGCGGCTCTGCTGGTGACAGGTAAGCTCCACCTGTCATGGCAGCCGAAACTCGGCAACAGTCTGTCTGTCCACGAGCCGCTGACCCTTTCTTGTTCGCAGGTGTGCGCGGCCAGAAGGACTCGCTGTTCGTCTACAGCCGGCTGGGAGCCGACGCCCTCCTCCCCTGCGGCACGCCGGACTCCGCCACCTGCGCCGCCGTCTCCTGGACCTTCTACAAAGGCGGCAAGGTGCGCTACACGGAGGAGGTCAGCCGGGGCCGCGTGAGGGCGGGCTCGGACAAGGCCGACCGCCTCCTCCTGGCGTCCGACTGCTCCCTCCGCCTGCGCGGGCTGCGGGCGGAGGACGCCGGCTCCTACGTGTGCCTGCGAGACGAGGAGGCCGTGCGGGACGTCTACCTGTCCCTTCTCACCGTCACGTCCCCGTCCAGCGTCACCGAGCTGCGGCCCGGCGGAGGCCTGGCCCTCAGCTGCGTCCTCTTCACCTACTACGACCCAGGAAGCTGCACCTCCTACACCAGCAGCCTCTTCCAGCTGAGCTGGCGCTCTGCGGACGGCGGCGCGCTAAACGGCAGCAGGTCAGCGGTTTTCTCAGGAAGTGTCGTGCCGCGCCGTGGCGTCCCGTCCCGCCCCCCCCCGTCCCCCCCACCACCACGCAGACTAAGCTTTGCGTCCTGTGCAGGTACCAGCTGGTTGGAGGGAGTCGCTGCAACGTCACGCTGGTCACGACGCTGCAGGCGGAGGACCGCGGCCGCGTGTGGCGGTGTCAGGTGAGCGCCACCAACGGCAGTGCCGCCGAGTTCATCGACCTCAGGCCCGCCTTCCTGTTCGGGGACACGGAGCAGGAGGAGCGGTGCCCCGCCGAGTGCTCCGCCCCGCCGCCCGTTTGCCGCGCCGTGCTGTGCGTGGCGCTGCCGCTCATGGTGATCGCCGTGGGACTCCTCACCTGGAAACTGGACCTCGACCGGCGGGAGCCGAAGGTGACTCCCGCCTGATGAGGAACCTCCATTCAAAGTTCCGGTGTGCAGTTCACAGCACCACCTGCTGGTCAGACTGGGGGCCGTCATCGGTCTCGCTGCTGAGATATTTTATTGAGCCTCGCGCTTCGAAGGTCAACGACGGTGATGTTTCTTTGTATTCGGCGTTGCCGCTTGCTGTCGTACGGCCCAAACGGACTTTTCCCCCTGAGCCAACATTTAGAAGCAGACGTCAACAACTCGGCGTAAACACCGGAGCGAAAAAAACTCGCAAGTATCAACATTCGATCATCATGTTTTCACCTCAGATTCTTTCTACAAGCTGACTTATTTTCATCGTTGTTATTATTATCGGTGCTGCCTAGTGTGTGTGTGGGGGTGTGTGTGTCTGTGAGTGTGGGGGTGTGTGTGTCTGTGTGTGAGTGTGGGGGTGTTTGTGTCTGTATGTTTGTGTGGGGTCTGTGTGTGGGGCTGGTGTGTGTGTGTCTGTGTGTGGGGTTGTGTGTGTGTGCGTGTGTCTGTGTGTGTGGGGCTAGTGTGTGTGTGTATACGGTGTCTGTGTGAGTGTGGGGGTGTGTGTGTCTGAGTGTCGGTGTGGGGGGGCTGAGTGTGTCTGTGTCTCTGTGTGAGTGGGGGGGTTGTGTGTGGGGGGGGGTGTCTGTGTGTGAGTATGGGGGTGTTTGTGTCTGTTTGTGTGGGGTGTGTGTGTGGGGCTGTTGTGTATGTGTGTGTGTCTGTGTGAGTGTGGGGGGTGTGTGGGGCTGGTGTGTGTGTTTTTGTGTGTACGGTGTGTAAGTGTGTGTGTCTGATTGTGGTGTGTGTGTGTGTGTGTGTGTGTGTGTGTGTGTGTGTGCGCTGATTGACTCCACGGCACCTTTGACGAGTCGTCAGACTCTTCCAGGAAGTGTGCGAGGAGGCCGTCTCGCTGTTGGGGGAGCGGACAGTGAGCAGCGAGACGGAGCGGGAGGACCTCAGCGTGGATCTGCCACTCGGACGAGACTCTCACGACCCAGAACGTTGGAAAAACCTCCTTCCCGAGGCCTCGGACCAGATCGGGAACCGGCTCGCACCAGGAACGACCGCTCCTCTGTCGCGCTCGCTGAAACGCTTGCGTGTCAAAAGGATGAGGTGATCTGAGCGGAACGGTTCCTGTCACGAACTTGCCGCGTTCCCCTTTGCGGCGACGACGACGTGTTGAACTTTCACCGAAGTGCAAAGAAACATCGGGAACTCGTTCAGCAACTTTCCTGCTTCTGGCTGTCGGCAGCGTCGACCGAGGCCTCACAAAAGACTCCCGTCGGTTGGCTTCGCTTCACGACCTTCGAAAACAAACAGGAGACCCGACGTTTGTTTTGTCTTCACGTCAAGACGTCTTCGTGTCTCCTCGCTCGCTGCCGGGTCTGCGGAGGAGGAACGGACGCCCGTGGTGTTTGGCGCCGCCTTGTGGTGGCGGACGTGCGCCGCTTCCTGCTTCCTGCCTGTGCTGAAGCTGTTTGGCTTTCTACTAGAGATGCACCGATTGCTAAATTCTTGGCCGATACCGATATCCGGTTTTAAAGGAGGTTTGACCTGCCAATACCGATTTTTCCGATACTTTTTTTTCTTTCTTTCTTTCTTTCTTTCTTTCTTTGTTTTTCCGATGCCGATTTTTCCGATACCGATTTTTTTTTTTTTCATGCGTTTTTTTTTTTTAATTTATTTTTTTATTTTTTTATTTTTTTTAAATTTTCCCGATACCGATTTTTTACGATACCGATTTTTTTTTTTCCCCATACCGATTTTTTATTTATTTATTTTCCTTTTTTCCCCCGATACCGATTTTTCCGATACCGATTATTTTTTTTATTTTTTTTATTTTTTTTTTTTTAAATGAGAAAATTTAATCATTATAAAAGAAATGACACCTTATTTTTTTGGCTTCAAGCAATTATTTGTTGGCCCTGCCGATACGCTTCCACAACTCCCCTTTCACGAATGAAACCTCACAAGAAAGAGTTTCAAAAGGGCCTCGAGAGCAGATTCATTTTTAGACACGAACCGTGACATTCAGTCCAGTTTACAGGTTAAATAACTTCCTTAAACTACTTTTTCAAAAGAAATATTGCAGCAAACGTGATAAAACTAAAACGTGTCGGGACGAAACAAACACGTTCACTGTTTGGCTCCAAAAGAAACTCCATAAATCAAAATCTTTCGACCGCTTTCCGGAAACAAAGGCGGTCGGAGCGCAGCTGTGAGGACGCGTCTCTTGATGCGCTCGTGTCTTAAAGCGGCATCACATTCTGCAGACGAATGTCTCTCAGTCTCACCTGCTGATTGGAAACGGGTCCTTATCGAGCTGAACGCTACGTTAAAATATAATATACGTGTCGTACAGAATGTTTACGAGTACTACGCGCAGATAGGCGAACAAAAAGTTTGTTTTAGCAACGAGGAGAATCCGTTGAGTACCGGTAACGGAAAATGTTCCTCCCCTGCTTAAAAAATGCCGACGGTCTCGACGACGCACAAGATTCTGAACGATCGCCGACAACAGAACGTTCGTCACACTGTGGCGCCAAAGCAGTTACTGCAAACGGCGTATTTTGCGTCAAACTGGCACACAGTGAAGTACTTCCGTCTCGCTGTTAGCGGTGAAGCGGCGGTGCGCACGGATGTTGATCGGGGAAAACGGGAAATTACGACGGCGATCGTCCGATCGCCGATTCAGCCGATTGGATAGAAACCCGGGCTTTCTGATCGGCGGCCGATTGATCGGTGCATCCCTACTTTCGACGTGAGAACGTCGGTTCTCGGAGGTCTCTTCCTGTCGCTGGAGGCGAGTGGGCAGAGCTGCCGATGCGCGACACACACGCGAACGAGTCTAGGTCAAAATCAGAGTTTATTTCAGCATCACACCCCATAAAGATGAAAACGAGCTCACAATATTTATCAGATCTGATTTCCGTACACATTTATTAAAAAATACACAGTCCGAAGGCTCTCAGTGCAAAACAATAAACCTGCTCATGTGCCTCTCTGTGCAAACACACCTCCGTGTGTGTGTGTGTGTGCATGTGTGTGTGTGTGTCTTCAGGCTCCAGCTTCTGACACGGGTCAACTGAGCCTGAGAGGTCACAGCAAAGAGACGCCGTGTCCAACAGCAACCTGACTGTCATGTGACTATCTTTCTCTCTGGAACGAGATGAGCCTGAGCATTGAACCCGCCGCCGCCGCCGCCGCCGGCCTCCGTCACACATCATGTGACCTTCTGATTGTGAAGGTTTCCACCCGAACCCGACGACTTCCGAACGGCGCCGCGGAGGAGCGGGAGGTTTTCCTCCAGCAGTCCCCGAGCCTCACTCACGAGCTGCGGCGAGCGCCGCCGCGGGAAGGCTCCGCCAAACGCGACGGGGAGGAGCTTCCCGATGGCGGCGAGACGCACGAGTGACAGAGCGTCGCAACACCGGGAGCGAAACTCGATGGCATACGTTGGGGAGGAGCCAACGCGGCGTGGAAGGGAAGAGGACGGCGGTCTTTGTCCCGAGGGAGGTGGACCTCCGTAGGAGGATGGCGTGAGGTGAGGAGCGACAGGCGGCCATGTTGGCGTTTGCTGTGTTGGCCACGCCCAGAAGGGGTCACGCACCCCTCGGGCCGCGTCCCAGGCGCTCCGTGCAGTTTGTGAGTGAGGCTGCGTGAAAGCTGCCGCGCGTGCTCCGTTTTCAGTCTTAGAGCATCTTCCTCCCAGGCCACCTGTCAGCTGGAGCATTGCATTGTGGGTTTTTGTCGTCAGTCTGTGCAACATCTGAGCAAAGTCTGTACAGTGATTACATCTGAGTGGAGTCCAAAGAAAGAGGCAGAACCATGTGACGAGACGAGGACGTCCGAGAACACGTGAGGCGGCGTCCGTGTGTCCGTGAAGTCTGAAACACTGAAGAAGTGCACTTGGTTTTATGGCGACGTACTTGATTTTGTACACAAGTCGACAAAATCAGGTCGGGCATCAGACTGTGTTCGACATGAAAACATCAAATCTCACTGTGGCTTCAGTCGGTTACATTGAGAAGGTAAAACGCAAAAGTTTGGCTTCGCTGTCGTCCGCCGAACGTCGCGAGAACCGACCCGCTCGGCCGCGTCCGTCCAAACGCGGCTTCGATCCGCTCGATGCAGAGCACAAGTTCGCTCGCTGACCCGAAAAACACAGGCGGTCCGTGACCCCCGGGTGACCTTTACCGTCAGTCAGATCGCAACACAGTCGGATTACAGTCGGGTCATAGTCAGATTGTAGTCAGATTACAGTCAGAGCACATTACAGTCAGGTCATAGATTACAGTCAGAGCACGTTACAGTCAGATTGTAGTCAGATTAGTCAACACATTACAGTCAGAGCACATTAGTCAGATTACAGTCAGTTCATAGTCAGATTACAGTCAGATTGTAGTCAGAATACAGTCGCAGTGCATTACAGTCAGAGCAAATTACAGTCAGATTACAGTGAGAGCACATTACAGTCAGATTATAGTCGGATTACAGTCAGGTCATAGTCAGATTACAGTCAGAGCACGTTACAGTCAGATTGTAGTCAGATTAGTCAACACATTACAGTCAGTTCATAGTCAGATTACAGTCAGATCACATTAGAGTCAGTTCATAGTCAGATTACAGTCAGAGCACATTACAGTCAGATCACATTACAGTCAGTTCATAGTCAGATTACAGTCAGAGTGCATTACAGTCGGATTACAGTCAGGTCATAGTCAGATTTCAGTCAGACCACATTACAGTCAGAATACAGTCGTCATAGTCAGATGACAGTCAAATTCTATTCAGATTACAGTCAGAGCACATTACAGTCAGATTGTAGTCAGGCCACAGTCAGATTACAGTCAGAGCACATTACAGTCAGATTACAGTCGTCATAGTCAGATTACAGTCAAATTCTATTCAGATTACAGTCAGAGCACATTCCAGTCAGATTACAGTCAAATTATATTCAGATTACAGTCAGGTTGCATTAACGAAAAATTCAATTTAAATCACAATCAGACTACACACAGTTTGATTGCAGCGTATATTTAAATTAGTTACAGTCGGATCAGTTTACAGTCACTCTGGGTCGGCGGTTTAGTCCAGTCTGTGTTTTTGGATCAGTCAGCGAACGAGTATTAAAAAAATCATCCATAAAAGTGTTTTTTTTGTTGTTGGTTTTTTTTTGCGTTTCAAAGAAAAAAGGTAAAATTCTGACATTTATTCCTCACCGACATTGGAGGTAAATTCTTTTTGTCTTGCAAATATAAAAACCAACCGATCAACACACAGCAAAGTTCATAAATGTATATTTTGCTACTCGTCATATTTTCAAAAATACAGAAAAAGGAGAGAAAAAAAACCCCAAAACATCAAACAGAACTTTGCTACAAACTGGACAACCCACCCTGCACCATTGCGTGTGCGTGCATGTCTGTGTGTGTGTGTGTGTGTGTCTGTGTGTGTGTGTGTGTGTATGTGCCTGCTGTCCATCCATTGGTCTCTGACTTCACTCCTGTTTCATTTGGACTTCTAGTTTTTCCTTCCCGTCATCTCGCAACCGCAGAGAACCTGATCTACTAAGATCCCGGTGAAAACGAGGGGGGGGGGGGGGTTGTGCTTTAATCTCACGAGTATTCGATTGAGTGACTGCAAACGATGCGATGACAGGCGACACTTGCGTCCGCGTTATGACAAATTGAGCGCTTGGGGTCGGTCTGTCTGGGACAAACGTGGTCCAGCTGACAAGACGGCCCCCCCGAACCGACTGAGAGCAGCGTCTCCAGTAAAGGCTGAGCCAGTTTTTTGAACGTGACGAACGCAGAAACGAGGATGAATCATCGTTATATCGTCTACTTCCTGTTTCTATTCTGTGTGTCGATCGGACGCAATCCTCAGTGCTTCCTGTTAGTAGATCAGCTTCCACCAGTGGTTGCGGGACACTTCAGGGGCGAGCACTTCGCCACGGGAACTCCGGGGCCTCCCGAGTCTTCACTGATTGGCTGGTGAGGACGAAGGGATCTGCGTTGGTGTCGCTCAAAACCGTTTCCTGTCCCATCGATTGTTTTGTTTTGTTGGGTTTTTTTTTACATCAGCCTGACTGAGAATCACACGAAGAAACACACAGAAAAACACAGCGGCAGGTACAGAGGCCGCGGCGACGGCCGGACCGTGGACCGCACCTTGGTCGTCGGCCGCTCCCGTCCTCGTCTCTGATTGGATGCTCCTTCCCGCGTGTCCTCGCCTCTCTCCGGTCAGATCGCGGTGTCCCAGAACACGGCGGCGGCGTGTCCGGCGGCGGTGGGCGGGGCGGAGTACGGCGGCGGCGGCTGCTTCCTCCTCCAGCTGGGCAGGATGGGCATGCTGTCCTGCTTGCACAGATTCTTCTCCGGCCTCTGGCGAGCTTTGATCTCGCGACACAAAACCCTCTTCTTCTCGATCATGTCCATCATGGTGGCGTCGCCGCACAGCCACGGCATCTGGAGGCGGAGAACAGCCCGACGTCAACACACCCGACGTCAACGCGCTCCTCGGCGGGGCGCCCGCCGCGGGCGGCGCCCACTCGGCTCCCAGAACGCTGCTTGGCCTCTGACGTCACGTGGTAGGTCTTTTTTTACTACTCTTTTATGAGGTTTTTGTACATTATTGGAGGTTTTATGATATTTTGTGTTTGTGGGAGTTGGTTAAATTACTGTCGAGAAGGGAGATGGTTATTGAACACACACACACAAAGATACACATACGCTTACATACACTCACAGACACACACTCACATACACACACACAAAGACAGACACACATACACACACACAAAGAGACACACAACCGCGTTTACACACAGAGACACACACACAAAGATACACATACACTCACAGACATACACACACAGGCACACACAACGACACACACTCACATACACACTCACTCACATATACACACACTCTCACATACACACACAGACACAAAGATACACACTCACAGACACACACACAAAGACAGACAGACACACACTCACATACACACACACTCACATATACACACAGACACACACTCACATACACACACACACACTCGCATATACACACAAACTCACATCCATATATACACACACACTCACACACACAAAGACACACACTCACATACACAGACACAGACACATACTCACATACACTCAAAGAGACACACTCACATACACACACACACACTCGCATATACACACAAACACAGACACACACTCACATACACACACAGACACACACAGGCAGAAAGACGGAAGACAGAAGTGGGTTTATTCTTCAGCTACAAGCTAACTTCCTGTACAATCGGAGGGTGGAGGTAAAAGCGGGACCGACTTGATTAACATCCAGACTGAGGAGCGCCCCCCTGCTGGCCTGAGAGGGAACAACACAGAGCAGAACAGCGTAAAACCAACTTGGGGCCCGCCGGTCGCCGTGCGCATTAGTACGAGTATTATTAGGCCGCAGTTCTATTCAGATCGAAGGATTAGTATCCGTTAGAGTCTCAGCGAGGAGGGAGGGGCAGCGCGGTGACGTTAGTTTGGGGCGACCAGTGATTGACTTCAATGGGTTTTAATGGGATCCAGCATGTTGCGCTGACCTGAGTCATTGGGGTTAGTTGGTGCCTGTGTTAGTTGCTCTCAAGCTTGTGTATCGCGGTGCCAGCCGATGGGAGGGGGGACGTTAGTCATGAGACGTCTCTACGTTTGCAACAGCAGTCGTTGTGACATTACACATGAACATCAGTAGAAAATACAAAATCTCTTTGAAAACCGATGAGGAAAAGTATCTTTGGGGTGAGTTTGCGACTCGGACTTCAGGCGGCGGGTGGAAGCTTCTCTTTCTTACAGTTAAAGTGCTGCTGTTCAGTCCTGCCGCAGGCGTTCCAGAAAGACAGACAGTTCACAGAGGTCACCGACAGACAGACAGACAGACAGGTGACACAGGAAGAGGCCAACGGGCGTGTGCGGGCGCGGTACCTGACTGAGGGCAGGGTGGTGCATCTCGTGGAGGTGGTGTTGCGGAGTCCCGCCCGGCGAGGGAACTCCCGAGGTGGAGGCCGAGCGCCCGAGTTTACAGGCAGACTTGGGTTCTGGGAAAAACAAAGAAGGAGGCGCTTCAGACCTTCTGTTCGCGGCAGACCGGCTCCGAGCGTCTCGCGGTCCCGCTGCTGGAGGTCTACGCACCCAAAGGCCCCAAGACCGTCTCACCGACTTCTTTTCGCGTGCTCACAAATCATCGGGACCTCTTCCGTATTTGACAGGTCCTTGAACCTGCCGCTGCTGTCCTCACCTCCTGTTGCTCCTCCTGCTCCTCCTGCTGCTCCTCCTCCACACAGCATCATTGTGGGGCTGACGGAGGACCTCCCCATCCTGCTGGAAACCGGACTCGACTGTCCGTCTCGGTCTTTGCTGTCGTGTCTGGGCAGCGACCTGCAG
Source organism: Malacoctenus gilli (assembly GCA_032164315.1). Taxonomy (NCBI): domain Eukaryota; kingdom Metazoa; phylum Chordata; class Actinopteri; order Blenniiformes; family Labrisomidae; genus Malacoctenus; species Malacoctenus gilli. The sequence goes on from JASSRZ010000016.1 coordinate 317,764, forward strand.
TCTCCTGCAGGGACAGGACAGACAGGACAGACATGAAGTGATCGAAGACGACGTGACTGGTTGCAGGACTCGGAGGACGGCTGCAGTGACCTCGCAGTACTCCGGCAGTACAGTACTGCCGAAGTACCGCCCGGTCCTCGCTTACCTTCCCCGTCTCGGCTCTTCCTCCCCCCTGATCCTCTCTTCTTCGCCTGCCGGAACAGCGTGTTGAGCTCGTCCAGCGGGCTGGTGGGAGTCTGCGATCGCATGGACACGTTCTGCATCGACCCGTGGGTGGAGGAGGAGTTGCTGAGTTTAGCCCCGCCCTCTCCTGCCCTGTGGGAGGAAGACGAGGACGAGGACGAGGAGCGGGGCATGCTTCCTCCCGCCATCAGCGTGTCGTACGGCGGCGGCCTCTTCAGACTCAGAGGGGTCAGGGAGCGGCCCATGTTGACCGGAGACGGACACGCCGACTGGCTGCGGGGGTAACCGTGGCCGCCGTGGGAGGAGCTTGAGGACTTGTAGAAATTGGAGGGAAGAGGAGGAGCGGATGAGCGACCAGAAGAGGTGATGGTGTGTGTGGACGAGAGATCTCTGTCCCTGTCCCGGTCCCGGTCCCTGTCCCGGTCCCGGTCCCGGTCCCTGTCCCGGTCCCGGTCCCGGTTCCGGTCCTTCTTGTGGTGGCTGGAGCTCTGCGACTGTTCCACCCCACCTGACTTGCTGTAGGAAGCGTTTTCAAACATGGGCAGCCGAGTGACGTCCAAAGGGGTGAGCGGGGACTCGTCCGAGTTGGGGGAGCACTGGGCGGGGGCGGGCGGGAAGACCAGCAGCGGCGGGCGGTGCGTCAGCAGGTTGGGAAACGGCGGCGGGATGTCGCAGAGGGAGCCGCGGAAGGAGTAGCCGTCAGAGTCGAAGATGGCCGAGTGCGCGTCCTGCAGGAAGTCCTCCAAGACCGGGTACTTCATCTCCTCGTACACCGACTCGCTCTGCTCCTCGTCCACGCCGTCCGGCCCCCTCAGCTCCCGCAGGATGTTCCCCACCATCTCGATGTAGACCGGCTCCTCGTCGTCCGTGTCTCGCGACGCCGGGCTCTGGCTCTGAGACGAAGACTTGTCCCACCGCACGGACGATTTCTTGGTGCCGTGGTTCCGGATGTAGGACTCGTCGAAGGAGGTGCTGAGCTGGGTGTTGGGGTTCCTCTTGGGTTTGGGGGGAGGCATCTTCCTGCTGTCCTCGGGGTGGAAGAGACATCGGGCTGCGGTCGGACAGACACCGGGGACAGGAAGTGAGCACGCCGAAAACGACCGGCAAAGCGGCCGCTCCCGCCCTGAAACATCATCAGTCATGCAAACCGCGAAGTCTTCTTCACGCAACCCCCCCCCCGAAACCCCCCGTCAGGGTTTCCCTCGAACTGTGCGCGGCTCCGATTGCACCGTTTCGACTCCATGTTTGGGAGCGACGTGCTGAACAAACACCGTTCATCCCCCTGCCTTCACGTGTGTTTGGACAGTCGCTCAGATTGAGGACACCCGGCTTCACGGCTTCACGCCGTGCGGGCCCGAACCCCACCAGAAGGGTCCGCGACCCTCGGAACCACAAAGCTCCCGTGGCGACGCTGGGGTCTCACCTTCGGTCTGCTCTGCAGCTTCTTTGGCATCTTGGTGGTCCCTCTTGGGGGGTCCGCCGCCTCCGTCCACCGTCTCTGAGCTGCTGCTCAGTTTGGTGTTGGGGTCCCGCTTGGGTTTGGGTGGGGGTTGTTTGCGGCCGTGGTTGGAGTCGTCCTCCCCGCCGCCCACCGAGTGCAGGGACTGCGATCGGACGGCGAAGCCCTGGCTGGGAGGCGGCAGGCGGTCCTGCGGCGCGGGCATCGTCATGAAACCCATGCGGAAATGTTTCCCGGAGTAGGCGCCCTCGGTCGCCATGGCAACATCCTCCCCGATCCTGCGAAGGAACGCTGGGATTAGATTACCGACGGATCCGATGAGGCCCGATTAGGTTAGGAAGGATCTCTCGCTCGCGCCTTCAACCGACTCTCTGGGACCGGCAGCGAGGGCGCCGGACCGACACCATTAGGAGCGAGAGAGGCGCCGGGAGGAGGCGTCACGCCCTCGTTTCTTCGCATCAGCTCAGAGGAGGCCAAAGGGGGGACGGTGACGCGGCGAGGGGGCCGGAGCTGCTGCCCCCCCCCCCCCCTTAGGGTAGACGAGGAGGTCAACCGCCCGCCGGTCTCGCTTGCGGTCGGCTGTGTGAAACCACAACCAGCAGCGCCTCCGCTGGAGGCCGCCGATCGATTTGCTGGTCGCCTGACGCCGCGCGGCGCCGCCAAGGCCACGCCGATCGTCGGCATCCCGCACTTCCCACAGCCCGGAGTCTCGCTTTTCCCTCCCGCCTGCAGGAAGCCCAGGTGGGCCTAACGGGCCTTCCGGGTTCCTTCCAACCGTCCGGCCCGAAGGTGCAGCCAAGGCCTTCGGTGGGGGCTCCGAGGTCGTCCGCTCAACACGGCAAACCAAAGTGTCCCCCCCCCCCCACCCTCGGGACCGGGTTTCTACCTTTTGATGGCTTCTTCCTGTCGCCTCTTCTTCTGGTGTTTCTCCTGCATGTAGTTCCAGTTGGTCTGGTTGCGGACGCGGTCGCTCTCTCGGGCGATGTCGGAGGCATTCTGGATCACCAGGCCGTCGTAGGTGCGAAGCCCGCTGTCCTCCACGTACTGGAAGAACCTCCTGAAGGAAGACGCCTCCTCCTGCGACGTCATGACTCCCCAAAGACCTGCGAGCGGAGACGGAGAGGACACGGTCAGACGGACACCCCGGCCTGCGACTGTTGGGGGGGCGGGGGGGTGGGGGTCCTGCCTTTCAGTCCCTCTGCTGGAGACATCTTCGATTTGCTCCGTGTCATTCGATCACTGGATTCCCGCGAGCGTTTCGGAGAAACGTCGGCCGAGACGACGGCGACCTGGCGCGGATGCTCCACGCGAGAAGCCCCCGAAACGCCGCTCCAGCCTCCGAACTGCTGACGGAGACGTGAGATGACCTCATGTTTCCCAGCATGCACTTCTCCTCCCGTCTCAGTGGCCGCGCTCGGAGGATCTGCATCGTTCGGCTTCGCGACGTTTCGGCGAAACGATTGATCGCAAACCGAGACGTTGTTGGTTGTTGTTTTTTGGATCGCCGATTGTGCGCCAGGCGGCTTTTAGCGGCGTTGTGTTGCGTTCGTGCCCCCTCCCCCCACTCCTCCATCTCTCAGCCTCCGCCTAAAAATAGAACAGGGAGTCAGCCGGCGGTAACCTAGCAACAGCAGCATCTCTCCGAGGAGCATGATGTAATGCCTCCGTATGTGATGGAGCAGCATGGGAGGGAGGAGGAAGAGGAGAAACGGGAGGAGAGGGGAGAACGAAAGAAAGGAGGAGGAGGAGGAGGAAGAGGTGAGGGGAGGACAGGAGGGGAGGAAGAAAAAAAGGAGGAGTGAAAGCAACTTCGCCACTTCATTCTCGCTGCCGGTTTTTACCTTTATTTGACCGTTAATGCTGCAATCGGGAGTTTCTATCGGGGAGCTTCGGAGGCCAACTGCCAACATCACGTTGCTTTCTGCGGCTCTCCGTTCACGTCGCCTGCGCCTTCGGACCCACGTGGCCACGGCCCGGCGGACGTTAGCAGAGGGCGCGCGGGCCACGTGGAGGACCCGCAGACGCTGAGGTGGACGAGTGCGGCGGCGGCGGAGCCGGTGAGCGGGAAACCGCAGCGCCAGCGGGCGACACCGGCAACAAACCAGAACCGCTCAGTCCCGTGCGGAGTCGCTGTGATCCTGCGATGACTCAGCTCTGCTCGCTTCGTTTCAGGGCGCCACGAAAGTTGGCGCGCGGTGCGAAACGTCGGGCGTCTGCCGGAGGGCCGAGCAGGCTTTTTCGGCGTGCGAGCCGCGTCTCCGTAACCGTAGAAACGTCGCCTTGTCTCGGACTTGAATCGGCGAGCCGTGTTTTCCTCCTCTCTGACCTTTCATCTTCCAGGTCGCCGCTCGTCGCCGGGTCGCAGCGCCCCCAAACGAACCGCACGCGTCACTGCAAGACTCCCTTTTTTTTTTTTTTTTTTTAACACCATCGGTCCCCAACCTGGTTTGTGCGGCGGCGGCGGCGGCGGTGGTTACGTAAAATACAACATTTTCACAGGCTTCAAGGTGCGACGGACAAATACGAGCGAAAAATATGGTGCGACTGTCAGACGCACAAAAACGAAGAGCTCAAACACTCTGTGTGTGTGTGTGTGTGTGTGTGTGTGTGTGTGTGTGTGTGGGTGTGTGTGTGTGTGTGTGTGTGTGTGTGTGT
>JASSRZ010000016.1:328428-348276 GCA_032164315.1 Malacoctenus gilli
GTGTGTGTGTGTGTGTGTGTGTGTGTGTGTGTGTGTGTGTGTGTGTGTGTGTGTGTGTGTGTGTGCGTGTGTGCGTGGTCGTGCACCTTCACAGGACAGGCCGTGGGACGTGACCCCCGACAGCGCCTCCCTGCACACGTTGCAGTAGGTGGGCCGGGCGTGAGAGCAGGCGTACCAGTTGTGCATCCCACTGAAGTGGTCCATGCTGTACTGGGTGGACTGGAACACACGGAGGAACTTGAGAAACCCCCGGCAAACGTCGGCGGGAGTCGGTCCGCGAGCGCGGACACCCACCTCGTAGTTGCGGTTCTGGATGCTGCGCAGCGCCGCCATCCACTCCTCCATCTCCTTCCTGTTGTCGGCGCACAGAATGAGGCGTCGGCAGGGGGTGATTACCTGTAACACAGGGAACGGGGACCAATCAGCGGCCGCCGGGTCACCTGGGCGGCGGCGGCGGCGCTCCACAAGGACGGGAGAGCGTCTGAGAGAGAGAGAGTGTGTGTGTGTGTGTGTGTGTGTTTCCCTTTAAGGAAGCCCACTTCCTGTTCCCACACTGACACAAATAGACTCTCAGAGGTTTCTGGGAAGTCAGCAGTGACGCACAGTGTCTTCATCATGGGGGAGACCTCCACCTCCTCCTCCTCCACCTCCTCCTCCTCCTCCTCCAACTGAATTCTTCTCAAGAGCCAATCAAACAGCGGTTTGAGTCATGTGACCACGTCCGAGGTCAGAATTAACTCAACAATAAACCAAAAAATAAACCTCAGGTACTGAAAATATCCCAAAATTGAACCACATGAATCTGACATCCAAACTTCAGCGTGTGTGTGTGTGTGTGTGTGTCTGTGTGTTGTGTGACAGGACACACAAAGGCGCTCTTTGTGAAGCGGTCGCACGCTGAGCCGCTGATGAGGTCAGCACGTCTGCTGACTTTCATCTGCCGACCGCTTCCTGCCCGGGAACAAAGCTGGCCGTGTTTCCTGCCTCGGCCAAAACAATCCGGCAGCGTCGCCGACGCCTCCGTCCTCCAATCAGCGGCGCCCGTTCGCCAGCAGCGGACGGTCCACCGGAGACGCACACACACACACAAAAACCACCGCACGACAAAAGCGCACACACACCACCGCTTCGCACGACTACGTGCTCCATCGCACGGCTGAACTGCACCTCGCAGTCCCACAAAAACCAGATGACGCGCCAAAGTCTGTCTCCGCGTCCCGTCTGTCCACCGTGGACGCCGTGCGCCTTCTCAGCTCTTACTGTGTCCTTCCTGGACCAGCAGCTGCCGTCCCGGACCTGCACCTGATCCTGGTCTTAGAGGTGAAGGTCTGAAGGAGTCCTGGACCAGCAGGACTGAAGGAGATGTGCGCTTGTTCTCTCTGAGACTGAGTGGCCAAAGCCACACCCACTTCCTGCCTGTCGTTATGCCGACTCCCCTCTAATCTCCACCCTTTATCCCTGGAGGAAGACGGGCTGAAGGAGGAGGAGGAGGAGGAGGAGGAGGAGGAGGAGGAGGGGGGGGGGGACACGAAATCCTTACGGCTGCCGTTCGTCCCATGGACGGCCGAGCGAGACTCACCGTGAAGCTGTTGTTGACGTTCTTGGTGCTGGACTCGGCCACGCTGGCGTCGGTCAGGTCCACCTCGTCAAAGATGATCGACTGCCGAGACACGAACCACGACTCAGAGAGACCGCCACACGCCGGCACGTCCGGCACGCAGGCGCGTGTGCAACACCTGCACAGCGCCGAGTGGAGCGGCTCACCTTGGCGGTCTGAGCGTAGTAAAGCGTCCGTCCCCTCAGCTTGAAGTATCGCCTCTTCCAGCGCTGGAAGGAGTTCGTCTGTTTCAGCAGGTTTCCCTCCTTCAACACAGTCTGTGGTGAAGAGCGGGAGACAGGGACCGACAGAGAGACAGGAAGCGAGAAAGACAGGGACGGAGAGACAGGGACAGGGAGAGAGAGAGAGAGAGCGAGAGGCACAGAGACAGGGAGACAAGAAGAGACAGATGAGACAGGGACAGACAGAGAGACGGGAGGGAGAGAGAGACAGACAGGGAGAGAGAGAGGGAGAGGGAGAGAGAAAGACAGGGATGGAGAGAGACAGGCAGAGAGAGACAGAGCGAGAGAAAGACAGGGACAGAGAGAGAGACAGGGAAAGAGAAAGACGGGGAGAGAGAGGCACAGAGGCAAGGAAACAAGAAGAGACAGATGAGACAGGGAGAGAGAGACAGAAAGGGAGAGAGAGACAGGGAGAGGGAGAGAGAGAGAGAGAGAGAGAGAGAGAGAGAGAGAGAGCGAAAGACAGGGATGGAAAGACAGGGACAGAGAGAGACAGGAAGAGAGAGACAGGAAGAGAGCGAGAGCGAGAGAGAGAGAGAGAGAGAGAGAGAGAGAGAGACAGGGAAAGAGAAAGACGGGGAGAGGGACCGAGAGAGAGAGAGAGAGCGAAAGACAGGGACGGAGAGAGAGGGGGAGAGAGAGGCACAGCGACAGGTAGACAAGGAGAGACAGATGAGACAGGGACGGAGAGGGAGGGAGGGAGAGAGAGAGAGAACGACAGAGACAGGGACAGAGAGAGCGACAGGAAGACAAGAAGATACAGATGAGACAAGAAGACCGGGAGAGAGGGATAGACAGAGGCAGACAGACACAGAAAAGAAGACAGACACAAAACAAGGACGGACAGACAGACAGACGCCAAGTGTGAGTGTTATGCAGCCAAACTGAGTTTTTTTACACCAACTTCCGCTTTAAAAATAGAAACGGAGGTTTTCCACAAACGTCCTGTGACGTCACCGCCGCCCGCTGCTGCCTTCAGGGACCATTAAAAAAAAAAACCCCGCAAACTGAGCACAGTCACAAAGTTTAGACGTGAACACAACTTTGTGTGTTCACGTCGAGTCTTCAGCGCCACTCAAACTTCGCGTGGCCCTGCGGACCGAACACGGACCGACGGGAACAAGTTCCCTTCGCAACCGAGTCCCCACCGCCGTGAAATTCACACCTTTTCACCGACACAACAGGCTAAAAAGTGACGGGAGTTTGCCGCCACAACAACAACCGGGACACTCGCTCTCCGGCGGAGCGACGCCGCTTTCACGGCGGACGAACGGCTCGCTCGAGACCGCAGGACCGTTATGTCGCTCCGCTCCCCGCGGCCTGTAGTTGACCGCCACGCCGGGCCTCCGCCCACTCTCCCGGGTGGGCTGCCGTGGGAAACGGCGGGGTCTCCCGGGCGGCCCTCGGTTTGGCGGCGCTGAGCCCGGTGGACCTCGGTGTCCCGGTGCTCGCTCACCCTCACCGAGAGACCCCGCCGTTATTCCGTCTGTCTCCGGGTTAGCTTGCGGCTCTCTCCGGTTCTTAGGTGCCCCCCCACCCCTGCCGGCCTCAGATCCGGGTCTGATTCCGGTTTGTTTTAGCCTGGAGGGACACAAACGGCTCAAATGAACCCGTTTTAACCCCCGTTTCCGTCTTCGTCCTCGAAGTCTGGACCCGGACTCTTAGTCCCCAGCTGGTCCGTAAACCGTTAAGGTCGGTAGGGTCTCGTTTCCCGGGACCGTTATAGTCCCAGCTGGTTCGTGTCCCCCGACAGGCTGAGGGGGTCCAGGTCCCGTTCAAAAACCAGTCAGTTTAAAGGGACGATGCCCGTTCAAACACTCGCGCGGCGAAACCGGAGAAAACACTCGGTTAACGGCGTAAACACACTCACTGGTCCGTGCGGCGGGACCAGGACCGACCGCGGCGCTCGGGTCCGGGTTTGAAGGGCTCCTGCGCCTGGCAGCTCCGGCAGCAAGCTGAGGAGGAGGAGGTGCCGGCGGAGGAGTCTCCGCGGCGATAAAAGGACGATTTTTATAACGTGTGACGAAGTTTGTTGGGTTTGGTGCGAGCCGGACTGAGGAGCGCCCCCTGCTTTTACTCCGCGGAGCGTCGTCGTGTCGGTGCGCCGACGGCTACGTTCCCGCCGCGCTGAGAAACGTTAGAGAGCCGCAACACAACATGGAGCTCCGCGCTCGGCGGAGCGGCGCAGGTCCGGGCCGTGCGTGGCCCGCCCCCGTTGAATGAGACCCGCCACCGGACGGACCTAAGCGGTGACCGTCCTCCGGACCACGGCCCCCGGCAACCCCCCTCCCCCCGACGTACCTTGCTGCGGATCTGTCCCGAGGTGGACACTTTCCGGATGAGTTTCTGCGGCGTCCCGGGCTCCTGCTCCGGCTCGCTGTCCGACGACTCGTCCTGGCACCGGGAGGCCGCCGTCTCTGGTCCCCCGGCCTCCGCCATCCTGCCGTCAGACCCCTGAGTAGTAGCTGGGGAGGGACTGCGCCCCCCAGCGGCGGAGGGAGAGCGGCGAGGCCAAGCGAGGATGGAGGAGGCGTGCTTCCCTCTGGTGGTCGGACTGCGTCATTACAGGAGGATTTCGCAGGACGGTGCTGTAGAAAATAGTCAACGTAAAAAGATGAGACATTTTTGCGGTTTTATTTTTGATTGAGTTCGATTCAAATGAATGCCACGAATCCTTCTGGTCCCGCAGGACGGGGAGGGTTCTGCGGGTGAACCACAGGTCTTTAGGACACCTGGTTCCAGTGGGACCTTCCTGGTTTATGACCTGGATAATGATGGGCCTTTGGGAAGGTGATGATGACTCTCACGTGGAGAGCAGCCGTCGGTCAACGTGCGCCGCTGCCACACAGCTGAGCCTTCACACACCCACACCTCCACCTGTGTGTATTGTGTGATGGACTGATTGGACTGATCAGCAAACTTGCCTGTCTCTGTCCTGTCCAGCTAGGCTGGTCCGGTGTGGTCATGTACAGTCCGGCCGGTCCGATCCTATCCAGCTGGTCTGGTCCAGTCTGGTCCGGTCCACTGTGATCCTGTCCTGTCCAGCTTGTCCGGTCCGGTTGTGTATTCTCCGATCGGTCTGATCCTATCCAGCTGGTCTGGTCCAGTCCAGTCCGGTCCACTGTGATCCTGTGCTGTCCAGCCGGTCTGGTCTGGTCGGATCCCGTCCTGTCTGGCTGGTCTGGTCCGGTCCACTGTGATCCGGTCCTGTACTGTCCTGTCCGGCTGGTCTGGTCTGGTCTGATCCTGTCCTGTCCTGTAGGTGCAGTCACTCACCATCTCAGTCTGGACCTGCTGGTCTTTGATCAGAATCAGGATCAGAAATACTTTATTGATCCCAGAGGGAAATTTGTTTAAAAATTTGTTACATTTTGTTTAACGAGTTACTTGTTATTTTTTTGTTCTTAAAGGTCGGTAAAGTTCCACAAGACGACAGTTTTTGATGTCATAATAATACAATAAAATGGAAACAAAACACGGATGGACGGACGGATGGAAGGATGGACTTATTAGTTATTGAATGGATGGACGGCCGGACGGATGAATGGATGGAATGATGTATGCATGAGTGTCCTATATACTGCACGGCCCCCCCACCCTTCGTCCCCCGTCCCGTCCTGGTTCCCAGGCCGCGGCGGTCCCTCCAGTACAGAGGATCAGGTGACGGCTGATTGATGTACACAGGGAGGATCCCGCTGACACCCGAGCTCCATCACTCCAAAGTCCCAATCAGGTCAGAGAGGAAGCACGCCTCCACCCGAGTCACTTTCACACCTGCGACATCCTGACACAACAATGCAGCCAGGTGGCTCCTGTTCACCCAACACCCCAAAACTGGAGCACCCGCACTCTGATCCTGCCACCGACACACCACGACGCAACCACAAAACCACACCGAAGCCGTGACGCTTCAGGTCTAATTAGACCTGGATTAAGGTCTAAGATCCTTTCTTTGATTGTGTCGCTGCCGTTTGGTGTTCAGCTTGGAGATTTATACCTGTGCTGCGACATTGACTTCACCTAAAAGGTACACACAGTACCAGACGAAAAAACACGTACAAACAAGTCACTTTATTTACCTGCTGGCCTGAAGACACACGAGTCAAACTCAGTTTAGTTTTGGGGGCCACAAAAAGCCAAATCCAGTTTCACGTCGGTCAGATGTCAAAACTTTAACCCACAACTTCAGCTTCACTCAGAAGCAAATAAATAGGATTTTATTTTGACAAGGTCTCATGGATCTCGTTTTAGCTTCTCTTATTGAGCGCTTGTATTTTTTTGATCTTCGTACTAAAACGTGTCATCGTCAAAGCGAAGAATAATTTCGATTCAATTAAAATTAAACTATTTTTACGGTTTAACAAGTCATCTTGCAATTCTGATTGGATGTGTGAGTCTCGGCTCACAGAACCACCGAGGAGGTGGAGGTCCAACTTTAGCCCCATAAAAAGTCCCTGAGGTACTGAAGTGTCTGAGCAGCAACATAATGGATCCATCCTGTGTGTGCTTGTGTGCGTGTGTTTATGGTGTGACACCTGTGGGTAGTAATGAGGTCACATTATACATCACAGACAATAATACAGAACACAAGCCTATTTATTACCCAACACACACACACACACACACACACACACATACACATGCACACAAAAAGGGCGGAGTCCAGAGGTGTTTATTAGCAGCTCCCCAGCTGTGAGCTGCACAGACGCTTGAATTTTTTCTGAAGCTTCAGTCTGACTTTGACTTTTTCCACGAAGGAACAATTTCTACAGCAACTTTTTCGTTCGACCAGGTGATTATTCTTTTTCTTACTTCGTTCATTCCTGAAATAATAATGGTTTGTGCGTGTTTGTATGTACATATAGTACATATCGTACTATTGAAGTAGGATGAGGAGTTGTGGCAGGTTTTAGGGGTTCAGAGATTGACCACCGTGTCCTTCGGTTGTCCCCCACAGACCATGCTGACTCTTCCTCACCTCCTTGTGCTGGCGGTGTACCTCCCAGTTGTCATGGGGACAACTGATGTCACCCCAACAACCGACAAGAACCCCTTGATGCCACCTGTTCCATCCATGCCGGGAGCCCCCTACCCTATGGACCCCCAGTACTGTCAAGAGATGCTCGAGTCCGGGCTCCCTTCTGACCAGATTCCCTGGTTTTGTGTGTGCTCACACTGCCAGGGCCAGCAGGGGCCCAAAGGAGACCGCGGGGACCGGGGACTGCCAGGTACAGTACAGACCCAACCCAAATCTGCATCTGTACCCAATCAGGCGGCAGTACTTTGTCAAGACGAGTAGGTGTTGTGTTTAAAGCAAAAATTAAATTCCCATTGACCGCCGCTGGGACAGTTGTGCCCTCGGACCTCTTGAGCCTACCTGGGTTTTTTCCTCTTGGCTGCAAACTTTTAGTTCACCTTCTGTCCTCCAGTGGCAGCACTCACCGGGTCTCTGTCCTACACCCTATAGGTAGCCCCGGAAGTCCTGGAAGAAGAGGGATGACTGGATCCAGGGGCCCCCCAGGATTTGTGGGCAGACCAGGAATGAAAGGTGAGAAGTCTCAGTGGGGCTGTTCGTTCTGCTCATTGTGCTTGTTCTGACAAAGTTGTTTACAAATTTTAGGACAGAAAGGTGACTATGGAGAAAAGGGAGCTCGTGGTACTGAAGGACCAGAAGGATCCAAAGGAGCTCGAGGACTTAAAGGTAAATGATGAAGCAGAACTTGGGTTTGACACATTTTAGTTCAGGGTCTTAGACCCTGTTTTGGTCCAGGTTTTGACCCAAGTTTTGTTGATCTGCAGGAGAAAAGGGTGACATGGGGTATGAGGGACGTCCTGGGGAACCAGGTCCCAAAGGGGAAGATGGTGTCTGTCCAGATACCTGTGAGTCTACTCAGGGCCCCCCAGGACCACCTGGTTTAGCGGGTCGTGTAGGAGAAAGAGGTCTGCGTGGCGAAAAGGGGCAACAGGGAACCAAAGGGTTGAAGGGGGACATGGGAGAAGCGGGTCGCCCCGGTACCACTGGAACCATGGGGATGAAGGGAGAGCCGGGTCCACAGGGTGACTGTAACTGTACTGATGGAACACATGGGGCCCCGGGGCCGAAAGGGGACATGGGGGAGAAGGGCGAGCAAGGAGACATGGGCCCTCAGGGAGAAACAGGACCACAGGGGGGAAAAGGAGACATGGGGATGATGGGAATGAGGGGTCCTCCAGGTCCCTGCATGCCTGAGATCCGCTCAGCCTTCTCTGCAGCCCTGACAACCAGCTATCCTCCCGCCAACACACCGGTCGTCTTCAGCCGGGTTTTCCACAACATCCCATGGAGCTACGACCCAAACTCCGGCCTCTACACCGCCCCCGTTAACGGCACCTACGTCTTCAGCTACCACCTGACTGTCTACTCGAAAGTCCTTGTCGTCGGCCTCTTCCACAATTACAACATTGTGACGGTCACCACAGACCCTGCAGTGTTGGGGACCACCTCCCACACTGTCATCCTCCACCTGGTCAGGGGGGACCAGGTCTGGCTCCAGGTCAAGAACAGCTACACTAACGGCATGTTTGCCGGCAGTGAGGCGAGCAGTACCTTCTCCGGTTTCTTGCTCAACCCAGATTCCTGCGATGAGCCTTCACTTCGAGGCCCCATGCCCTTCAGGCCACCAAAGGAAGGGGGCTACAGCTGGCCTGTGTCAAGCACCGAGGAACCCCTGATCACCTCCACCGACGGAGGGTCCGACTAGCTCCAGAATCACTTACTCACCTGTAGAGGGAATCCAAATTATTAAGTGAAGCTTGACAACATCTGTGTGAAAATATTTCAAACAGGATTTGAAATTGATCAAATAGCCCGACAGGTAACCACAGGTACTGAGACCCCTGAAGGGACCTACTGGTAACCTCTGGCACTGACAGATAACCATGGGTACTCATAGGTCCCCACAGGCATCAACAGATAGTTCTTATGAGACCCACATGTACCGATGACTACATACCACAGGGACACTCAGGTATTCCAATGTAACAATGGCTTCAGATTAACTCGCTGACTAACTAGCCAACTAACTAACTCATTTGGTCAGCCTCTGTTTGCATTCATTCATTCATTCATTCAGTCATTCACTTGCTGACTGCTGGCAGACAGAAGCAGACTGTGGTTTGTTCTCTTTACAGTTTAGGGTGATTAAAATGTTTCTGATCACAAGTGCACACACACACACACACACACACACACACACACACACAGACATTGTGAAGTAGGTGAAGCTGAAACTCTGTCCTGTGTGTAAAACTGCTGAATAAACTTTCACTGCCTCAAAGATTTTTGTGTCACTGCGAGTGTTCTTGTGAGGTTGCGTGTCTGGTCTTTGTGTAGATGTGACACCTTGTAATCAGCCGCACGGAGCGGTTCTTTGTCTGCGTCCTGAGCTTCAATAACACCCTCAGGTGTTGCGGTTGATCTCTATTTGAAGCACGATGATACCCGGCACATCTGAGTCAGGTTTGTTTGCCGAAACACACAAAAAGGGGAGTCAAGTTCACTCGTTTGTGTGCTCCAGGAAACAATACTAAGTCATGGTTACAACTGACGAAATAACTGACTAACTAATGAATTAGATAAGGAAACTTTATTCCTGCTTGGACTCAGAAATCAGGATTTTCTACTGGGACATCTACAGAAGCGTCTTCAGGTGGACGGAGGGTGCAGCGAGTGCACTCTCCACATTCACCACCAGAAGGAGTCACGTCACGGAGTCACGTCTTTTTAGTCGTCTTCAGCTGAAACCGCGGGGACGGACCAGAGCAGGGTGAAGACCAAAATGGAAAACCCCCCCACCCCACCCAAAAAAGACATGGCAAAGAATCTGTCTTTGGCTCAGAATGGCGAGTCTCAGCTGAGGAGGAGGGGACGTCCTCGTGCTTCACGCCTCGGTGGGGGACTCATCGTCGTCTCCGAAGACCACGCCCTTCAGGTAGGACCGCTTAAAGTCCTCAAACACCATGTCATCCCCTTCACTGTGGACAGAGGACGGGTGAGACACCAAGGATTGAGGAGACAGTGGACGGGCGATCCGAAAAGTCCAACCAGAACCTCACCTGTCCTTCACTGAGGGGTGGCATCCAAACACACAAAGACACACAGAAAACAAAGACACAGAATAGGTTTAGTCAAACATTTTGACAGTTGTCCCCTCCCGTTGCTTCGTACTGCAGCCAACAAACGGGGACCCGTACCTGTGTCAGGTTTGGGATGCATCAGCTTGAAGGGCAGCTCCAGGGACACCTCGCTGGAACAAACACACACGTCAACATGTGTGTTATAGAGTTATGGGTCTTTGACTCACAGACTTGTACAGTCAAGAAGGACTTTACCTGGATCCAATGGTCCTGCAGGAGAACGGAGCACAGGGGGCAACAAAAACAAGGTTAACAAGGTTACCAAGGTTACAGAGCTACCAAAGTGACGGGGTTACCAAGGTCACAGAGCTACCAAAGTTACACAGTTGTTCTGTGTTACCGAGTCTTTTTGGAGATCTGAACATTTGGTTGGGTTTAGGATCGGTTTAAGGTTGATGAGTCTTTTGGGGAACTGTCGGACCACGTTCAGGTTCGTGAGTCTTTCTGGGACCTGCGGGACCAGGTTCAGACTCACCCTGAGGCGATCATCTTCAGCACCACCCTGTAGGAGACCAGCATCCCCTGGACCTCCTTCAGCACCTCCTGCTTCACTCTGAAAAGCACACGGAAAGGTCGTCCCTTGACCGGACCAACCGACCGGCTCTCAGCGTGTCTGTGTGCTTCTCACATGCTCGATGAGGCCAGGTTTGTGTCTTCGTGTTTGAGCCGTCCATCCAGTGCGAGTCCTCTGCGCTCCTTGTTGTGCGTCAGTGCAGGGTAGAGTGTGTAGTCCTTCTTCAGACTGGTCCCAGAGGGCACCGAATCACTGCAACACCACAGGCAGGTTTGTTGTCCTGTGAGTTTCTTTTGTTGCGTTGTTGTTGTTGTTGTTGTTCAGTGGGTGTGAGGAGTGTGTAGTTCTTCACCTGCTCTCCTCCTTAGCCACAGACTTGACGTATTTGTCGTTGGAGTAAAGAACAACGTTGGTGATCTGCTCCACTGTCACAACACAGCAACGCAACACGTCAACACAACAAGCCACGAGGTCCATTGCAGACAGTCGTGGCGAGAGGTGCAAACAGGAAGTGACCTGAGACGCTGATGTCTTTGATGTTCCTGCTGGAGGAGTTGTCGATGTCCACGTTGACTTTGACGGGCTCGCCGTGATAAAATGTCTGCACAGAGACGCAGGACGCAGATAGGCTGTGAGACACCTGCTCAGGATCCGATTCCAGGTCCTACTCCTGGTCCCACAGAGACCTTCGATGGGGACGTTTGTCTCACCTCTTTGGACATGGTCATTTTGATGTGCAGAGGTTTGTCGGACATCAGGAACTCGAAGGTGGTCTCGGCCGTAGGGACAACCTTGGTGTCCTCTGGACTGAACTGGACCTTCCGGATGCTGAGACGGACGCTGCTCCTGTACAGAGACGGGGCAGAGGACACTTGTAACCAGTCTCACCACTCGTCCCCCCAACAGGGCCGCTCGCCCCCTCGCTGACTCACTGTTTGTCCATCTTCTCGTCCTGAATCTCTCCACAAAAAGCCTTGACCTCGAACTCCACGGCACATTTCTGTCAACACAAACACAACAACAATCACAACAATCCGGACACGCAATCCGCGATGATGGGACTTGTGGTTTCAGGGGCGTCTTACCTTCCCCTCATCGGACGGTCCGGGCTGCAGAGCCACTGAACACGGCAGGTTGTCCGGAAACTGAAAGACAAACGGAGGATCGGGCAGGGTCCTGGATCAGACCGGAGGCCCGTCTCAGACCGGGACCGAGCCTGGACCAGGTCTGTCTCACCTCGAAGAAGAAGGGGTAGGCGTTGTCCCCCAGCTTGCGCAGCAGCTTGTGCTGGACCTTGGTATGGGTCAGCTTTTCCTTGTCCTGCAACTCGGGGTAAACCTGCCGGGTGACCATGAACAAGTCCCTGCGGAAGGCCACGCCCATCACGTCCACGTCCTGGCGTCCATACCGGAACGTGCACGAGAGCATCACGTACACTGACACACACACACACACAGGATGAAATGAAGCCCGTGGTGACACACACCTTTGGTTAGGAGGGGGTCAGAGGTCACACACTCACCTTTCCGTCCTTTGAGCTGCGTCGGGTCGATCACGATGACGCCGTCTGTCCGCACAAAACAAACTGATGCTCGACAACATCCTGCTCACAAACTCGCCCGCGAGACTAAAGAGTGACAGAACGCGGGAGCCGGAACTCACCGACAGGTTCCACAAAGTCACAGTGGTCCACAAAGTCCCTCTTGCCCATGTAGACCGCCACCTGCACACAGAGGTCAGAGGGTGAGGGGGTGCGTGCTTGTGCGTGTGTGTGCGTGTGTACGTGAGGGTGTGAACTCACCGACTTGTCACGTGACGTCTTCTTAAAAACAACGCTTTTTGGACTCATGTCTGAAAATACAGATTAAAAAATGTTTACAATATGAAAATATGAGTTCTCCAGTCCGTCCTCTTTCTGTGTGTCTGTACTCTCTCTCCTGCACTTTGTCCTTTCCCTGTGTGTCTGTACTCTTTCCTACCCCATGTCCTTTTTCTGTTCTTCGGTCCTTTTCCTGTGTGTCTGTACTCTCTCTCCTGCACTCTGTCCTCTCTCTGTGTGTCTGTCCTTTCCCTGTGTGTCTGTACTCTCTCCTGCCCCATATCCTCTCTCTGCATCTGTCCCTCCCCAGTGTGTCTGTCCTCTCTCCGTGTGTCTGTCTTGTCTCCTTCCAGGGCTCTTCATTAAGAAGCAGCATTGCTCTTTCTGACCCAGTTTTACTTACCTGGAACTGGGTGATCTAGATGAGCACTGCTCTCCAAGTCGGTAGCTAAACTTGCCGCTCAGTGTGTGTAGACATAAAAGGGGCGGGGCTTGTTGCACAGAACCAAAGACTTTAGCCGTCACCATGGTAAAGCGGACAGTAAAACAAGCCGATCATCCGCCAGAAGGCAACATGCTGCACAACCGCCACCTTTGTGAGCGTTACCGTCATTTCGACGTGAACTCGCAGTGTGACAGCACCAGGAGAGCTCACTGTGGTGACCTTACAGTTAGCTCCGGCTACGTCACCATGGTAACGTCCAGCCAGGGACCAAACCTCTGCCGCGTTCTGCAAGGCTTCTCTCTGGTCTGTGCTTTCCTACAGTCTACGTCCAGTCTGGTCTGGTCTGTATTGCCGTCTGTGGTCATTCCCCTCCCGATACCACACAAAACAAAGACATCACACCCACCCACACACACACACACACACACCTACCTGCAGCAGCGAGGAAGACCGACGAGGACGAGGAGGACAGGAGGTGTGTGGAGGCTGATCTCAGTGCGGACCTGGATTTATAATCTGCAGTATGAGAGTCAGCAGGCCGATAATTACCGGCAGTAATCCCGCAGCAGGTCAGCAGGAGCCCAGATACGATTTCAACCGTCCGATTCCTCTCAAACACACAACAAATCGTGCTCGTACCAACACGTGACTCAGGAGGAAGTCGGAGCCGTGACGGCTCGCGGCAGATCCGAGGAGAAAACTTCAGCTTCTCAAAGAATAAGACAGTTTGAAGAGCTGTGCTGCGCGTTTACCGAATGTTAAAAGCAAGAATCTGAGCGTGTGTTGACGATCTGCCGACAGACATCGAATGAAGCGATCGGTGAGCTGGTGAAGAGCCACAGCAGCTGGTCACCAAGACTTCCAGGCAACATGAACCACTTCTGAGGGAACTCCTGCAGGCGGTCCTGGGTTCTGCTCTGTTCCTGTGGGGTCAAAGGTGTCAACGTGTCCTTTGTCCCTCACTGGAGGACCCGTGAGGCGTCCAGGTGGTTTGGAGGTACTTGGGGAGCGAAACGAACACATGAACCTCGTCTATTCTGACTTCGAACTGTGAAAACAATCATTTCTGTCATTTTGTACCCTGGTACTTGTACCATGAGAGTCAAAGCAGGCCAGAACACAGTAGTAATACTCAAAACCCAACAGAAGGTGGCAGCAAGACCATCATAAAAAGGGTCACTAAAGGGTAGCTAACCTATCAAGCTGTTAGATTTCGGAAATAGAAACAACTTCGGAACGTCATCGGCTCTGAAACAAAAGCAAAACTTGTCCTCAGCAAGGGGGCGGAGCTACAGAGGGGAGGAGCCCATCTGATTGGACAGAAATGTAAAGAGACTGAATGAAACTTGTGCAAAACGAACACTCAGCGTGCAGATTGCACTCATTGTGACGCGAGCGCAGCCGACTGGAAACAGGAAGCGTTGCGACACAACAGGAACAACCCGACGACGGCGGCGCCGCGCAGCGAAGCCACAGAAAACCTGAAGCGATGCGGCGAACACGTCACAGGAAACGGAGGGTCCGCGGAGGCGAGGGCGTGTCCCGTCTCATCAGCAGGACGGACGTCCGCTGAGCCGATTAACTACTGTGGGACTCAGCAGTCTGAGTGCTGACTGCAGCAACACGGAGACAAACACACTCACACCAAGCAGCGGCACGACTCGAACGCACCCCCCCCCCCAACTACATGTAATCTGATTACTCACTGCGCACAGACCCCAGTCCTGTTTAATAGAAATACAGCCAGAGTACAACTCGTAATCAGATTGGTCGGACTACGGTGTCGAAGAGCCTGTAGCGGAGCGAACAGAATACAGAGCACAAGTACTCAGATTACATTCCATTAATGTAGCTGTAATCGGATTACACTCAGGAGCCACAGTTACAGAAGCGACTTCAGAACCTTCACAGACCGAAAAAAACAACATGAAGCTTTTCTGCCGAAACTTTTACTTTCAAAGTAAGATGGACAGGAAATCTCAACAGAACATTTATTTTGAAAAAACGCCCCAAGTCCCTCCACGGCGCTGCACCCGGACCGTCTGGAGCACGGACTCCGCGGCACTCGGACCGCCCGGAGCAGGGACCCCGCGCCACCCGGACCTTCCGGAGCACGGACTCCGCGCCACCCGGACCTTCCGGAGCACGGACTCCGCAGCACCCGGACCGCCCGGAGCACGGACTCCGCGGCACCCGGACCATCCGGTGTAGGGACTCCGCGGCACCCGGACCATCTGGTGGAGGGACGCCACAGCACCCGGACCGCCCGGCCCACAGACTCTGCACTCGAACACGTCCAGCATGAGAACCCGTTGCTTAGACTGGTTCCGCACGAAGACTCAACATCCGGAGACTCGTCCAACACGGAGACTCGTCCAGCGGAGACGAGTTGCTCGGACGTGTCCACATTAAACCGCGGCGTCTCCTCTTCATCTTCAGTTACAGATATAATGACAGTGAACAACATGTAAATCTCCTGAAGGGAATCACGTTAAACATGTGACCAAAGCAGAAGCCAATCATCTCTCAGTCTCAGACGGAGACCGTTTCCACGGTGACGGTCAAAGCAAAGTGTCCACCGGCTGTCTCGCTGTCCAGCTGCTCGCAGCTCAGCTCGGCCAATCACATGTCGGACCACAGGATGGCCCGGCTGCCTTTCTCCACGCTGGCCACGTACGTTCCCGACGGCGACCACGACACCGAGTTGATGGCCGAGCTGGAAACAGACCGACAGACACGTGATCAGACACCTGCACGTCTCAACTTCCTGTTGCAGCCCCCTCAACCCCGGCGTGGCCCAGTCTGCGGTCAGTACCTGTGGTTCCGGCTCAGAGTGCGGTCCACTTTGCCCGTCAGCACGTTCCACACGTAGAGCGCTCCGTCGGACGAGCCGCCGGTCACGTAGCTCCCGTCAGGGCTGAAAAAGGAGCGGCGGGACAGTCAGAGGTGGTCCGAGGCCCCGACCGGGCGGAGACCGGCGAGCGGCACTCACCTGAAGGTCACTCTGGTCCAGTCCGCTCCACATTTGAAGCCGTCAGCGCTGAAAGCAGACGTACAGGTGGGTCAGGACCCCGTGACCGGTCTTGACCCCACCCCCCGGGGTCCACGGACTCACCTGAAGGTCTGTCGGACCGCGTTGGTCCGCAGGTCGATGATCTTCAGCAGGTCGTCTCTGGAGCAGCTCAGCAGCTCCGTGCGGTCGTGGTTCAAGTCCAGAGACGTCACTCTGCCCATGAGCTCCAACTCCCGGACGATGCTCTCGGCTCTGGAGGGACAGAGACACGTCTTAACGAGGGACCTCCTCACCAGCACCTCCTCCTCCTGCTCCTCCTCTCAACTCACCGGATGTCCCAGAAGCGAACCTTCTTGTCAAAGTGGCCGCTCATGACGCACTGCTCCGTGCACACGATGTCGTTACAGCTGGAGCCTGCGAACACCGTCTTCATACCTGCGGGGGGGAGGGGGGGGGGGGGTCGCACAGCTGATCAGTCTGAGCAGACTCTCGGCCAATCGGGCTCGCAGCCGCCCAGCGCACGGCCAATCACGTACAGACTTTGCTGCGGAGGTCCCAAAGTTTGAGCGTGCGGTCGTAGCTCCCGGACACGATGCGGGCGTTGTCCAGCAGGAAGCGGGCGGAGAGGACCTTCCCACTGTGACCCGTCAGGGTGTGCTGAGGACGGACACAGGCGAGACAGGTGAGACCTCGTCCGGACGTCCGTCCCGCTTCGCTCTCTCGCCGCTCCTCCCACTCACCCTCAGCCTGTAGTCGTCCACCGTCCAGATTCGACTGGCAAAGTCATTGGACGCCGCCAGCAGGTAGGAGCCCTGAAAACGGCCGGCAGGAGGAAAGAAACATGTAGGCGGGGCTGGCCGATGCATAAGGGGGGGCGGGGCTACAGAATTCGGGTCGTGGCAGGACTGCGAAGACTCACCGCGCTGTCGAAGTCGATGCTGGTGATGCCGGCGTTGCTGCCCGTCAGAGCTCCTTTGGGCTCACAGCGACCTGGACACAGACGGACAGACGTTCAACTTCCTGGTTCCTGGACGGCAGTCTACGTCCACTCTGACAGTCGCACCGTGACGCCTAAGCGACGAAGGTCTCAGGTTGAAAACTTGAGATCAGCTCCCTCCTCCCCTCCTCGGCCCAAAGCTCCGTGCCGATTGGTTCTGTCGGATGTCAGTCAGTGAGGCTGTCGGCCTGCGTACAGACTCGCTATGATGTCACATCCTGTGTGTCAGCAGCTGCTGGACCACCACGCAGCACTGGAGCATGATGGGAAGCAGACAGCGGGGCTGCTGGGAGCCGGAGGGCAGCGAGGGGGGAACGGGGGTCATCAGACCTTTTACAGTTCATCACTGACCTTCAGACGCGGCTACAAAGCTGCAGAGCTACAAAGCTTTACAGCCTGAGGAGGCGGGGCTAGAACCGTCACGGCCGGTCGCCATGGAGACCACCGAAACCGACAGTCGCACCGAGAACGATTCCCAAAACACTCACCAGCCACGACCTCCCACAGCTTCACCCGGCGGTCCATCCCTCCTGTTGCTAGGAGACGAGAACCGGGACTGAACTTCACTGCATTCACTTCACCGTCATGCGCCTCCTACACACAAGCACACACACACATCAATATTTAAAACACACACACACACACACACACACACACACACACACACTCCAGGAGGCTGTTCGGCCTCACAGCTGCTCTGCCCTGCCCCCTGCTGGCCATCAACAGTACTTACGAAGACGTGCAGCGCCGTGGAAGGCACCCGGACCTCGGCGCACACTCCGCTTGGGGTCTCGGCGCCGTCGGGAGAAGTGCTGAAGGAGTTGGCGGGTCGGCGCCTGCTGGGCGAGAGCCGAGGGTCAGGCTTCTGGAGACCCGCCTCGGAAAGCGGTCCCACAAGACCACAAGCAGGACATCGCACAGAAACCCTGCAGCGGCCCCAAGACCACCGGGATCTGGAGTCCAATCCAGGTCCGTGCACAACTCAACAGCAGACACGGGTCAAATCACACAGGAAGAGATTTATAGAAGACAGAACGGGGTTTTAGGTGGGGGTGGGGGGGGGGGGGAGCAGGGGGACTGTCCTACGCACCCAAAAATGTTGGAGATAGAGTCCAGGAGGCCACCAGGAGGCTGCTGGGACATTTTCTTGCTGCACAGGGACAAACACAGAGGGACTCTGAGGACTGCGGAGCAGGTAGCGCAGGAGCGGACACCCATGGACCAGCAGCTGGTCTGGGATCAGGGGACGGTCGGGCTCACCTGGGAGTCCTGCTGAGCGGCCGGCTGGGAGACGTCTCTCCACCGGCCTTCCCTCGATCGTCAGCCAGAACCTCGATGTCGTCGTCGCTGCGAGGAGGAGGAGGAGGAGGAAACGTTACCGTGGCAACGTGTGTGTGTGGGGGGGGTGTCAGTGAAACGGCGAAGTTCCTCACGTCTCGATGGGCAGCGGCTCCTTCGCCGCCTCCGCCAGCTCCTTCTGAAGCTTGGCCTGTCGCCGCCTGCAACACAGAGCGTCGGTGAGGTGGTCGTCACAGGCTCCGCCCCCCCCCTGCCAGCGAAGCCCGACGCTACCTGCTGTCCTTCTCGTTCTCGGCGTTGAGCCGGTTGGCCTCGTGGGCCTTCTCGGCCATCCAGCGGGACACCAGCTCCTGGTTGTCCTCCGTGGTCTTCCTCAGCTTCTCCTCCAGGGCGGAGAAGGTGATCTGCAGGGCGTCGTACTCGTCCTTCAGCGTCTGGTTGGCCCGTTCCAGGTCCTGCGGAGGAGTCACATGACCGCGCTCAGCGCTGACCACACGTTCACCGCCGAGGGGAACCACCACCACAACGACGGCGAAGGTCTCAGGTTGAAAACTTGAGATCAGCTCCCTCCTCCCCTCCTCGGCCCGAAGCTCCGTGCCGATTGGTTCTGTCGGATGTCAGTCAGTGAGGCTGTCGGCCTGCGTACAGACTCGCTATGATGTCACATCCTGTGTGTCAGCAGCTGCTGGACCACCACGCAGCACTGGAGCATGATGGGAAGCAGACAGCGGGGCTGCTGGGAGCCGGAGGGCAGCGAGGGGGGAACGGGGGTCATCAGACCTTTTACAGTTCATCACTGACCTTCAGACGCGGCTACAAAGCTGAAGAGCTACAACGCTTTACTGCCTGAGGAGGCGTGGCCAGAACGCGACATCCGGTCGCCATGGAAACCACCGAAACCGAAAGTCGCACCGAGAACGACTCCCAAACCACATACTTCGGTTTTTGTCGTGTACGGGAAGTCATAACGTCGAACGCCGTTAAGGCGTGGCAGTGAAGCGGACGCAACTCGAGCGGCGCAGCAGGTGGAGCGGCAGGTGGAGCGGCCGTACCTGCAGGCAGCTCCTCAGGTTGCGGCAGTCTCCCTCCAGGTCGGAGATCTGCTGTTGGTACTCCAACATCCTGAAAGAGGCACAGCGTCAGGACCTGCTCGGAGCCGGACCTCACGAGTGTGTGTGTGTGCGTGTGTGTGTGTGGACTGACTTGGCCTCGTTGCTTTGGATCTCTTTGTCCTTCTGTTGGATCTGGTTGTTCAGCTCGATGACGCTCTGAGCCAGCTGGGAACGAAAGACAACGTGAGCGAAAAAGACGGAGACACCGAGACCAGCCGAGGTCCGAGGGACCGGCCGGACCAGAAGCCGAGGGACGGCCCGTCCTACCTCGCCCCGTTTCTTGTGCAGCTCCGTCAGCTCCTCTTGGTGCCGGATCTTCATCTGAGACATCTCCTGCTGCAGGACGTCGGAGCGAGCGCCGTCTGCAGGACTGAGACGGGACACGGTTCGGACTTCGGGAGCTCCGCCCACCAATGGACTTGTGCTCATTCACGGACATGGTCCTGCATTGCCATGACGACTGACCTGGCGTCGTGTCCTCTCTGAACCTCATACTTGTCAGCCTGGTATCTCTCGGACAGGACGGCCTGGAGGTCCGACTTCTCCAGGAGGCGGTTATCTGAAACACACACACACACACACACACACACACACACACACACACACACACACACACACACACACACACACACACA
>JASSRZ010000016.1:348376-365171 GCA_032164315.1 Malacoctenus gilli
CACACACACACACACACACACACACACACACACACACACACACACACACACACACACACACACACACACAGAGGAGGGTCACACACACACCAACGCACTTGTGTGTGTCAGTGCTCAGGAACACAAGTGTCAATAAAATTTGATTGAAACAATAAAGTCAAAGGTGGCTGGTGGTTAGTTGTGATAACCAGCAGGGTTACTGTGTGTGTGTGTGTGTGTGTGTGTGTGTGTGTGTGTGTGTGTGTGTGTGTGTGTGTGTGTCCACTCACACTGCTGGACAATCTCCTCGAAGGTGTGTCTCTGCACTCGGTCCCGTAGCTTCAGCTGCTCCGAGATGTGTCTCTTCCACGTGCACTCCGCCCGCCGCTCCGCCATCACCTCCTGACAGCACAAACAAACACACCCTTCCGTTTACATCAGCCCACTATTGCGCTCTCTATATCTCTCCCTCCCTCCCTCCCTTCTTCCTCTCTGTGCGCTGCGAAGAGCCGGCGCAGCCATTAGCCTTGCTTGCTTTACAACGCGACCGAACCGAGCCAACGGGTCACGGCTCGGAGTCCCGGGAAAGCGACCCTGGCGGGGAAGACCCGGTAAAGTACCGGAGAATCCCCGGCACGGGCTCCTGCGGCGGTTCGAGGCGGTGCCTCCCGGACCCAAGCCCCCGTGACTCACCATTAGCATTGTAGCTGCGGAGCCTTCAGCGGCTGGTGGACCGAGCCCTCCCCCGCCTACCTGCGTCCCGTGCGGGGCCGCGGCCCCTGGAGGCTCCGGGTCTCCGAGCTGCTGTCGTGTGGCGGTGCTCGCGGTTTAACGGGCCGCTCGCGCTGCTTCACGGGCATCAGCCTCCTCCGCCGATTTGTTGGTCTCCTGCGCCATTTTGGATCTGACCGCTTACTTCCGGGAGCGGCGCGTTCAAATGACGTCTCAGCCGAGTCCCCTAATCAACGTCATCAAAGGCATGTGTGCCGCTTTGATTGAGTCTTCCCGCTCGAAATCATCAAGAAGCAGTGACGTAACACAGACTTTGATACGCGTCGCTAATCCGCCGTGAAGCCCCGAACTTGAATCGCAGCTGTTGGTTCCTGAGCCGCAGTCTGAGGCTGCTTTCACACAGGACCACCTGGGACCAAAAGGGTTTAACCGGACCATTCGGGAAGGTTTGGTACACATTCACACAGCTCGTTTGAAAACAGGCTGAAGAAAAGACCACCATCAACAACTCAAAGTTGGTTTCACTTACAAATAAACTATAAATGTATATCCACATGTGCCAAAGCAGGACCTCCAGGTGGTCTGGTCCACTTCCAAAACTGTATGAATGCAAACCAAGGTGTGAAACTAGTTCATATTTCTACCTACAGACCAGTACAAACTCATTTGATAGGATTTCAGATAAATAGCAGATTTTCTGTGATGTTTTGGGGGGAAAAAACCAACCAGCAAGTCCAGTTAGAAAGAAAAGATTTATTGGTCATCAAGTGAAACTATCAACTGATCAAAGACCGCAAACAGTAATCAAACAAGCAATAAATACTCATCAGAACATAAACAGAAGACGGAAAGTGGTGAGATCAACCATCCTTCAATATTCAGTTGCTCAGCCTCAGTGCAGTTCCAAATGAGCTCAGAGGTGGCGCTGATGAGCTAAACACCTTCACACAGACATGCTGCATCATGGGAAGTGAAATATCTACACTATTTGACCTAAAAGAGTTTCTCCAACAGCTTACTCAATTTCAGTTTCAACTGAATCTCTTTGAACTCAGTTTGAACGTGTGAATGGGGGCTGACAGTAACTTTACCGAGGTCTAGTGTGTATCGGCAATAATGAAAACCTGCTGGAAAAAGATTCAAAGTTCACGATAATGATTGCAAAACACATAGTTACTGATTTGATCCAGAATAAACACAGGAAGTTAATAAAAAGGTTAAAAGTGTCGACTTCATGGTGATCAAACTGTTCAGAACTTTAATTAGAGCTTCAGTAAAAACAGACCCCTTCCCACTGCCCCCCCCCCAGTCGCCTCAGGCCTTCATCGGTGGAGGCGTCGGGCTCTCTGGGAGACTGAGGGAGTCCACAGACGACTGCTCATCTGGCAGCAGCTCCTCCTTATCACTGGAGACAGAAACACAACGAGTTAGAGCGAGAAACACCTGCCTGGGACCGCTACCTGCACCCAGGTCCTGACCGGAAACCACATCTGAACCTGGTTCCTAATCTCAACCTGCGTTTTTTTGACTCTTTACTGCATCCAAACCAAAACCTGACAGTGTTTGGACTTCAGACTTTTTCAGGACAAAACTGGACGACTCGTATGTGGATCTGAGCCTCGTGACGGCACAGCAGAGCGGGACGGGAGGTCACCTGACGGAGGACGAGCGGCGAGGCAGACGGTTGCGTCTCAGTGTGATGATGATGAGCGTTGCCAGGAGCAACACGGAGATGATGGCCAGAGTGACGAAGAGGAAGACAGCTGCAGAGACCGGAAGGATACAAGAACTCTTATTGTGGAAGGACAGAGAGGAACACCCCCCCCCCCCCGACTCATTTCATTGTTTTGAAGCCGTGCTGCCTTCAGGGACAGACTCACCTGCAGTCCAGCGGTTGCGGAGTTGATCCTGTCCATCGAACTCACCTGAGATAGAATGACAAGGCTGAGTGGCGGCGAAACCCTGATGCCCCCCCCCCCCCGCCCCACTGTCAAATATTTGCCTACCGTCCTCTCCGCATCGGATCTGACACTCCTCCACGGTGGCGAAGCGATTCATGTTGCCGCGGCAACCACCGTACACAAACGGTCGGCAGTTGGCGGCGATGGGGTCATAGTAGTACATGGGAAAGGCCGCGCGGCAGGGGCCGGGGTCAGGGGTCACCGAGCAGAAATCTGAAGCAAAGGGCCATCAATCGGTCAGACTACAATTCCCATGATGCACCTGGAGCAGCAGCGGCTCCGCCAGTCTCCCACCTTTCTCGTCGGGGACTTTCTTGGCGGACGGCAAGACTTTGACTGCAAGGCAACACAAAAACACGGCGCCCGTCAGCAGTGATGTCACACAGGTGAGACTCCTCCCCGTCCAGGCGCAGACACTCACCTGTGCAGGTGGACACGCAGCTCTCCTCAGTGTGGTAGTTGTTCTTGTTGCCCGAGCAGCCTCCGTAGATGAACGACTGGCAGCTGCCCGTCCTCTTATTGTAGTACCAGCGCTGGAACGCCGCTCGGCACGGACCCACCACAGGCTCCGCCTCGCACAGTTCTGATTGGATGACAGCATGGCGTTCGAATGGCTTCCCCTGCGGCAGACTCCCAGCCACCACATTCGACAACAAAACCGGGTCCTACCTGCTCGATCCTCAGCCGACATGTCTGCACCAAACAGAACTCAAGTTAGCAGCATGTTGGCAGGTGTGTCACTGAGGTGCAGTACTCCAGGCTGCCTCTGGGTGTCAGTGTTCAGTCGGAGTTCGAACATACCGGTCAGAATTGGGAAGGGCTCTTCAGGATCAGCCGAGGATGGCGCTGGAGGAGCCATCCGAGCCGCCATTCCAGCGGGATGATCAGCAGGAGTGGAAGGAGAGGAAGGAGTGGTGTTGGCAGGAAGGACGCTGCCTGAAGTCAGCAGAGAAGTTTCACACCAAAGAAAACCTCTTGGGTCCAAACACTGCTGGTGTGAACGCGCCATCGGCTTCGTGTATAAAACAGCACTTGAATGTGAAACCAACTAAACATTTTGTCAGATGTCTCTTGTTTGGCCGCCGTTGCCGTGGAAATGAGTCGCCATTTTTGCTGTTTGAATGTCCAAACATAGCCGTAGAAACATGCGACAGGTGTTGCTGCCTCCTAGTGGCGTACCGACGGGACATACCCCAGGTGGTCCCGATTGCGGGACCTGCCCCCACCCTTGCCCACCTCCATCAGAGGACAGATGCACTCACCCGTCACGTTGTCGCACTCCGCCCGACATTCATCCTCCGTCAGAAAGTTGTTGTCGTTGCTTTCGCAGCCTCCGTAAATGAAGCTGGTGCAGTTCTGAGAAGTCACGTTGTAGAAATACCGAGTAAAGGCGGCTTTGCACGGACCCACCTTCTTCGGGAGACGGCAATGACCTGTGGACACACACGCACAGACACACACAGACACACACAGACACACATTGTGAGAAGTGGTCCCATTAAACCGGTTTGAGTTCCTTTCCATCAGACATTTTTACAGTCTGACGAAAACAAAACAAGTGGTCAGTGAACACAGCATCACATGTCGCAAGCTGAGCCACGCAGACACTAGGCCCCGCCCCCTTTAGGGGTGCGTTCACATGTTTACCCAAATCAACCGGTTGGACGAGAAACACACCGACGCTGTGACACACACACACAGACACGCTGTGGGCCTGAGAACAACAATGAACATGAACCAGCTGAAAAGACCTGTTGATTAAGTATGTAGATAATATCGACAGGTTTCGTGGGGACGGTCTGGAACAGATCTGTGGATCCCGACCACAACGCGGACGGCACAAATGACTGGACCAGCCGACAGAGGCATCAGTTCCTCTCGGTTCCTTTCTCCAGCTGGCTGTTTGTGTACGAGGATCAGGCCAAATAAAGGGCTCAGGTTTCCTTCTCGCCGCCTGACGGGACCGTTCCTCGGTGAGCTGCGTTTCGGTGGGAGGGTTGCCACATCAGGCCTTCCCTGCCGTCACACACACCACAAAGCAAACACCAACGACCTCCGGTTGGTTTCTCAGTTGACTGGTGAGAGCCGAGGACCCGTGCACGACCGCAGCGGTGTCCGCTCCGTAAGCCGACCGCTGTCGGACCATCCCTACAAAAACAAGTCAAATACACAAAGTATTTCAATGTGTATCATGTGAATACCTGGGAACTTTGAAAGGGGCGTGACGCTGGTTCAGCCTTCTGACCCTAAAAGGTTGGCAGTTCAAATCCCTGCTTAAGCCCTGTGAGTCAGAGTCCTTTGGCAACACCCTGAACCTTTCTAACCAAATCAGGACCATCTCTTTATCGCACTCCGAACAAGACAGGATTCTTCAAGAAGTACTAGAAACAAAGACCACAAACTAAAGTGTTTTTGGCACCCCTCAAAAGAGCAAGGTGCTTTTTACCGTTTTATCTTTGCATCAAATTATTCTGTCATTGATTAGCTCCAGAGGCCGGTTGAAGGGCCCCCCTGATTTATAGCCTCGGGCCCCAACAGGCTTGAGAAACGCCCCTGCTCCATCAAAGTTATATGAAGACTAAAACAACAAAAACTTGCAACATTTCTTGAAAGAAAAGGTCACGAAAAGCAGCTTTGCTCTCGCTCCCGGTCCTCACAAAGAGGGATGTTAAACCCTTCCTCGTCCAGTCACGAACACACTCTTTCTCGTTTCGCTTTGTTGTCCACATGTGTGAAGTCCCAGCGAGTCCGAGTCCCGCTTCGGCCGACGGCTCGACCCGGAAACGGACTGTTCGCGTCGACTCAAACCGGTGAAACCTGTCGCGCAGCCTGAACCTCCATCCGACAGGTGACTCAGGAAGCCCCTGAACCACCGAGCGTGGAAGCGGCCGCCGGACGGACCGCTGCCCCGAGGAGGGAGCGCCGCCTGCCAGCGCCTTCAGACCGGAACTGGATCGAACCGCCTCCCTCAAAGAAAAGTTCGAGCAACTCTGGGAAAAAGTCAATCTCATCGCAGCAGGAAACCCCGCTTCGACGTTTCCGCCTTATAGACTTCAATGGTCAACTCTACGTCGATAGAAACTAAACAAACAAACAAACAAACAAACACTTCCTCACTCTTGCTGTCGTTGTCTTGGGTTCCCGTCCCCGTCAGCGGTTCGATGTGCGGCGCGTCCCCGCTCGGCGCTGCCTCTCGGCGGGCCCTGGGCAGCGACCCGGCGGCCAGAGCGGCTCCGAGGAGCAGCGGGAGGAGCAGGTGCAGCAGCAGCAGCACGGCGGTCGGCTTGGGGCTCATGGCGGAGCGAGTCTCGGGTCTGCCGCGCGCTTCCGGTTTGGTGGCTTCTTGTTGTCGCAGCTGAATTTACCTGAGCGACAGGTGAGGTCACCAAGGCCCCGCCCACCGCCTCCGTCACCTCCTACGTCATTTTTTCAGCGAGGGAGTCGCCAAGAACTCGATATACTTTTTCAACCTGATTACCACAATCGCTCAGTTTCGCGATTAAGAGAATTTGCAGAGATAGAAAAATACTTCACATCATTTAAAAGCCCTACAAATAAATCTCAAATTATGAGACCCGCCAAAATAAAAGAGGGTTGAAACCTTTGAAATATTTCTAACTCCCTCAGGGTAATTTTATCACTTCATTGCGGCTCACTTGGTCTCCAGTGGTCACCACGCATCAGTAGAAGAGGATAAAATAGAAAAGGACTTTATTGATCCTCTGCATTCTTACAGCAACACAAGAAAGCAACACTCACCAACAAACAACAGCAAATACAAGTGAAGAATAATTTACTGAATGGTTTGGACGCAACAGCCCGAACCGTCCCACAGGAAGGGTCAAAGGTCACCGTGTCCATTCCAATGCAACAAAATAAATATAGTGTCCAACTGTGAACGTCCACTCATGACGCCGTTTGAGTCACGCAGCGACCGGGCCGACCTGCGGAACAACGAAACGCCAACGGATCAATGCCGAATCCGTCGTCCAGAGGTCAGAGTGTTCGGACCGCAGTCCCGCACGTGGTCTCACCTTGTTGTGACAGCAGCTCTGACCCAGGACGAGTCCGAGCAGCGAGTTGCAGACGTTGACCCCGCAGAGGATCGCCTGCAGCGCGCTGCTGCTCCCCATCAGAGCAAAGAGCGCCACGTTCCACTGGACCACCGCCCGGGGACGCAGACACACGCCGGTCCACGCCGTCGCGTTGTACAGGTAGCCTGAGTGCCTGGGGGAGGCGGGGGGGAGACCATGAGGGGGGAGGGGGGAGTCCGGGCTGGGGGATCAAACGATGGCGGCGTCGCTCACCGGTCGGGAAGCGGCTGCAGCGGGACGCCCCACGTCGGTCCAGCGGTGGAGTTGTACAGACACAGGGGACCCTGAGACAGGCCAGTGGCGCTGACCAGGCAGCAGGTGGCAGCAGCCAGCAGACCCATACAGGAGTACAACACCTGGCACAACATCTGGAGGCCAACAGGAGACCATGGGTTGCCATGTGACACCTGACGGCGGATGGCTCGGGGTGGGCGGGGCTCACCTGGCTCCTGAAGGCGCAGCAGCCTTCGGTCCTGCTGCTCCGCACGAACGCTCGAGCGCCCAGCAAAACCTGCCGCGAGAGGGAGGTCAGTTTGATCCGGATGCGCCGTCGGTCCTCGGTGGACGCCCGCACGGAGACGCGTCTGTATACCAGGACGCCGGACCCCCACAGGCCCGTGGCCCAGGTGGCCTCCCTGGTCACGTGACCCTCCAACAGGAAGTGGACGTCCATCTCTGGGAGCAGCAGCAGGATGTTTGCCAGCATGCTGACGATCGCCATGGGAACCAGGGCGAAGCCGACACATCGGAGACACCTGGAGACGCACATCTGTCCGCCAGGAAGGGGTTAAAAAGTCAACAGTTTCACGATTCAGTTGAACGTTTCAAACTGGAGATGATTCCGAAGAAACGACGTCAAATTCCGCTGGAGTTTTGGGGCCGGAATGTTTTTGGTTCCTCATAAATTCCAGCAAATCTCGTCCAGAGACGACATCAGATGGAGAAGTTCCACCCACATCCCGACGCCGGCGCCACTATCAGCCCCGCGGACAGTCCAAGGCGGCCGTCCTATCAGACGGGCGTATCGGCGGCGGGCAGGGTCAGCGTGTGCTCGGGACGAGCCGCTCGCAGCGCTTTGTTTGTTCCCGGCCGAGGAACAGAAAGAACCCCGAGAACTCGTCGGCGTCACATGCGTATGAATAAGAAGTGGACTCACCCTGAAGATCTGCAGGTCTGTTCCCACTCAGTCGGAGTGGCACACATTTATCATGTCCCACACAGGCCACGCCCCCTTCCCCCCCACTGGAAACAGGAAGTGGACTGGGACCGGCGAGGATGCTCGGCGGCCGGGAGCGCGAACGAGAGGACGCCGCGACAAAGGAGGATTGGATCAAAGTGGATCGAAACCAGGCGTTCCCAAAACGCCGCAGCTTCATGGAGTCACAAAAAAAGGGGCGGGGCTTGACACCTGCAGCCGAGCGAAGCTCAGAGGAACGTGGAAGCGCTCCGATTGGCTCCTTGACTCCTTCTGCTTCTGTGCCGATTTTAGACGGCTCGGTGTTGACTCACTCCGGCAGCGAGACTCACGGAGGCCTGCGCGGCCACTTCCTCCTCCAGCGTGACATCACCAGACGCCCCCGCCGCAGGGACAGGAGGCGTCCTCGGGAAGCGGGGCCGCAGGGCGCCGCGGCGGTTTGCGGGGAGGGCGTCACGCGTCAGCGTCAGTCATCGGTCACACGACCTCAGAGACCTCAGACATGACAGGTCACGCGTGGTGTGTGTGTGTGTGTGTGTGTGAACACGAACGAAACAAACATCCAAACAAAACCGTTTTTATTCCTGATTGTTCAAAGTTCAAAAGTGAGAAATCAGAGGACGACGAGCGCCCTCGCGGCGCCCCCTGCAGGCACTTTGCCAATCTATGACCGGGCTCCTTCCATCTGGAGGAGGAGGAGGAGGAGGAAGAGGGGGAGGAAGGGGAGGAGGAGGAGTCAGCTGTTGAGGCTGGAGAACATTTCTGTCAGTGTGGTCTGTTTGCTGCGTCGACAGCAGGAGGTGGCGGAGGCGAGAGAGGAGGAGGAGGAGGACGAGGACGAGGAGGACTTTACAGTTTTTGGGAGGGACGGTGAGGAGGAGGAGGAGGAGGACTTGGTGCTCCCCCTGGCAGTTCTCCTCGGCGTGTCGGAGCGCCTGGCCTCCTCGGCGCCTCCTCGGGACTGGCGGAGCTGGTAGGCGTCGGCGGATCCTTTGCGGCGGTCCGTCGCCTTCTGACGCTCCTCCTCGTCCAGCTGCTTCTGCAGGAGCAGAGCCAGCCGGCGGTCCTCCTCCTCCTGCTGCCGTCGCTCCTGCAGCTCGGCCTCCAGCTCAGCTGTGTCCCGAAAGACCCCCAGAGAGGAGGAGGAGGAGGACGAGAAGGAGGAGGAGGAGGAGGAGGAGGAGGCAGGTACGTAAAGGCCTTTGGACAACACCTCCTCCTCCTCGTCCTCCTCCTCCTCCTCCTCTTCTTCCTCCAACTCTGAGCTCCTCCTCTTCAGTGAGCTCCTCACCGAGGTCCTGCTGGGGCTCTCCTCCTCCTCCTCGTCCTCCTCTTCCTCACACAGCAGGCGGGGTGGGTGGAGGAGCGACCCGGAGAGGAGGATGTTCTCCTGAAACACAGGCCAACACAGGTGAGCGCCCCCTGGTGGGTCAAACAGTGAAACTCGTGCGCGTCGCTCGCTCGCTCGCTCACCTTGTTGGCGAGGACGCCGCCGCCGCTGCTCGGAGCGGCACGAGGACTCAGGAACCTCCGAAGAAAAACAAACAAAACGTAAACAACCATCCGACAGGCGAGGGCGTCGTGACCTCTGACCAGGAGAAGAGCTCCGCCCACCTCTCGATGTGTCCAGCGACGACCTCTGTCTTCTTCTTCTTCTTTAATGGAGGAACGTCAGCGGGGGGACGCTTCTCCTGAGGAGGAGCAGGAGCCGAGTTCTACAGGAGAGGAGAGGAGGAGGTGAAACGAGGTCTTCCCAGTCATCAGCTGGTTCGCGGCCGAGCTACCCGGCCGGCGGGTGACTCACCAGCTGGTTACTGAGCAGGATGGCGAGCTGCTCGTCCTCCTCCGTCCTCCTGTTCTCCTCCTGCTGCCGCTGCGCCTCCTCCTGCAGTAACTGCTGGATGTACTCCTCACTGGCTCTTTTCTCCTCCTCTTCCAACACACGACGCTCCTCTGTCATCTGGGGGGAGGGAGGAGGGGTCCCAATCCACCAGTTAGGCCACGCCCACCACTCACAATCCATAACTATCTAAAAGGGGGCGGGGCTTTTGTCACTTCCTTGCTAAAAAACCTCAAACAACCGAGGAAACTTGAACGCAGCATCGACTCACTTTGGTGACTTGTTCCTCGTATTCCTGCCGCAGCTCTCCAGGCTCACAGACTCTGGGAAAGCACAACAACGCTACACACACACACACACACACACACACACACACACACACACACACACACACACACACACACGATCAAGCTCCTGTCCACTGCAGTTTGAGGCGAAACCCGTCCCGTGTCCGTCGCCGCCCCCCCCCTCGTACCTCTGTGGGGGTCCTCGGTGTCCTGGCCGCTGAGGCGGCGTTGGCACTGCAGCGGGAAGCAGGTTTGGATCTGCCGCCACAGCTGCTGGTTCACCAGCGAGTTCTTCCGGCTGTGCAGTCGAGCCCACGTCGACACTCTCTTCCTGCAGAGCGGACAGCACAGCGCCGCTTTGTCCACCGACTCCTGGAAGCAGTCCTGAGTACAGAGGGACAGAAGTGTGTGCGTGTGTGTGCTAGCCGAGGGGACAGGTGTGTGTGTGTGTTAGACGAGGGGACATATGTGTGTGTCTGTTGGCGAGGAAGACAGATGCGTGTGTGTTAGCTGAGGGGACATATGTATGTGTGTGTGTGTGTGTTAGCTGAGGGGACAGATGTGTGTATGTGTGTGTATGTGTGTGCGTGTGTGTGCTAGCCGAGGGGACAGGTGTGTGTGTCTGTTGGCTAGGAAGACAGATGCGTGTGTGTTAGCTGAGGGGACATATGTGTGTGTCTGTGTGTGTGTGTGAGTGTGTGTTAGGTGAGGGGACAGATATGTATGTGTGTGTTAGCCGAGGGAACAGGTGTATGTATGAGTGTGTTAGCTGAGGGGACAGATGTGTGTGTGTGTGTGTTAGCTGAGGGGACGTGTGTGTGTGTTGGCTAGGAAGACAGATGTGTGTGTGTTAGCTGGGGGGACAGATGTGTGTATGTGTGTGTGTGTGTGTTAGCTGGGAAGACAGGTGTGTGTGTGTGTGTGTGTTAGCTGAAGGGACAGATGTGTGTGTGTGTGTGTTTGCTCAGGGGACAGATGTTTGTGTGTGTGTGTGTTAGCTGGGAAGACAGGTGTGTGTGTGTCTGTATGCGTTAGCTGAGGGGACACATGGGTATGGGTGTGTGTGTGTGTGTGTGTGTGTGTGTGTGTGTTACCTTGCAGAAGGTGTGCTTGCAGGGCAGCGTGACAGGCTCCACAAAGATCTCCAGACAGATGGGACAGATGCAGTCCTCTTTGGACAGCGTCCTCCTCCCTCCGTCCGCCTCCGACACTGCTGCTGCCATGTCCTCCTCCTCCTCCTCCTGCTGCTCCTCCTCCTCCTCTGGTTCTCCTGCTGCTCCTCAGGAGACCCAGCACACCTCCCCGTTACTGACAGTCCAACGTCCCGTCGAACTGTCCTCCGGTTGCAGCGAAACGCTGACTCGCTGTCCGGCGTCCACGCCAACAATGCGACTTTTGTACTCACCGGCCTGCGCACCAACTCCAACTCCACTGTTAGCGTTAGCACCGAGCGGCTAACTCGGGACTCGCCGCTGTAAGCTCGCCACTCACACCGGGACAGTTCGCCTCCGGCCGGCAGCTGGTTCCGTACCAACGGTTCCAGCCCGGGACGGAGTCTGCTTTTCCCCCCCCTGTTGTTCCTTTTATCAGTATTTTACCGGAGAGCCGCCGGTTCGCTTCCCGGGACGAGCCGTTAGCCACGTTAGCCCTGAAGACCCGCCTGACGGCTGCCCGATTGCGCATGCGTCGGCTCCAGAATCGGAGCGGCTGCCGACTCCGGCGCGGATTTCGCAAAACTGGAATGACGTCACTTCCTGTGAAACGACTCCCGTGCTCGGTTCGAGTGAAACACGTAATTTCAGACTTTTTTCTGGGATTTTTTTAAGTTTTCTGATGACTCGAACACGCCGAATTATTACATTATTATTAAAATACATCGTTATTACATTAACGATCTTTAATGATCGATTAAGATCATTAAAGATCGTTAATCTGTGTTGTATTTTCTGACATTTTTGGATTTTGAGCGTTCCCTTGCAACCACTCTTCCCAAATTGCTTTGTGTCACAGGAATAAAAGCGTTTAAATCACCATTTATGTAAATTTTACCAGTAATGCTAAAATTCTTCTCCGTTTTTGGAGAGTTACAGGCTGAATGTCAACTTTTAAAAACCTCCACATGGCTTTTTCTAATAAGTGAGAGCAAATCAATAAATTTCGTGTTATCAACCTGCCATTTTTCAACCCTTTCTTGAGCTAAACGTCGAACACAGCCGAGCGGCTCAGGGGCGATGCCGATTCTTCACCACATCTCAAACTAAAGTCTTTATTGTCAGAAACTCGATGAACAAAATAGAAACAATGCTTTCGCCTCGTCGAAGGAACCTTCGGTCCTTCGGTGCTGCCTTCACAGTCCTAAACACCCAGAACCGGACCACCCGGGCGGTCTCACGCCGGTTCCTCCGGTCACTGGCTGGCGAACTCGTCGGTCCAGGGGAACTGGTCCCGCGGCTTCCTGGGCCTGCCGCTGGGCTCGCTGGCCTCCCGCGCGTCCTCGGCGCACCGGTGCTTCTTGAGCTGCCGGGGGTCGGAGAAGCCCTGCTGGCAGCGCGCGCAGGAGTACAGCTTGATGCCCGTGTGGATCTGCATGTGGGACTTGAGCTGGTTGGACTGCCGGAACCTGCGGCTGCACACGGTGCACTGGTAGGGCTTCTCGCCGGTGTGCACCAGCAGGTGGCGGTGGTAGTTCTGTGGCGTCCGGAACTCCTTGCCGCACTGCTCGCAGCGGTGCGGCTTCTCGCCGGTGTGCAGCAGCTCGTGCTGCTTGAGCTGCGACGCCAGCAGGAAGCCCTTGTGGCACACGGCGCAGACGTGCGGCCGGTCGCCGCTGTGCTGCCGCAGGTGGTACAGGTAGAGGTGGCGCAGGTGGAAGGCCTTCCCGCAGACGTCGCAGCTGAAGTCCTTGTCCTGGGCGTGGCTCTTCTCGTGGGTCCGCAGCGTGCTGCTGCTGCTGAAGCTCTTCAGGCAGGTCTTGCAGCTGAAGGGCTTGGCGGCGGCGCCGGGCCGGCGCCGGGCCGCCTCGCGACCGGGCCGCCCGCGATCCGGCCCGCCGTGAACCAGCTGCTGGTGCTTCTGCAGCTGGCAGTTGTAGAAGAAGGTCTTCCCGCACAGGTCGCACATGAAGGGCTTCTCCATGCCGTGGACCAGCATGTGCGTCTTCAGCGCCCACGTGCCCGTGAAGCCCTCGCCACATTTGTCACACCTGCGGACAGAAGAGGGACAGGGAGGACACTCAGTCGGCCGGCGGCACTCTGGGGGCGTCCGGACGGCGACCGCACTCGGGACTCCCTTCGCGGGGCCTACCTGAAGGGCTTCTCGCCGTTGTGCAGCCTGACGTGCCTCTGGAAGTTGTACTTGAGTCCGAAGCTGAGGCCGCACGTCTGGCACACGAAGGGCTTCTCGCCGGAGTGCACCACGCCGTGCTGCAGCAGGCTCATGCGGCACTTGAAGGCCTTGTCGCACTCGCCGCACTTGTAGGGCCGCTCGTCGGAGTGCGAGCGCTTGTGCACGCGCAGGTTGCTGGCGGTGGAGAAGCTCTTGCCGCAGGCGAGGCAGGAGTACGGCCGGGCGCCGGTGTGCACCGTCTGGTGCTCGCGGAGGCTCTTCTTCCGGATGAAGCTCTTGCCGCACACGTCGCACATGAAGGGCTTGACCTTGGCGTGCGACACCTCGTGGTACTTGAGCGCGCTGGCGGAGGTGAAGGTGCGCTCGCAGGCGGTGCACTGCAGCGGCGTCCGCTCCAGGCGGTGGGACGCCTGGTGGACGCGCAGCTGGCGCAGCAGCCGGAACTTCCGCTCGCACTGGTCGCACTGCAGCAGCTTGTCGGGGTCGCTCTCCTGCGCCTCCCGCAGGCGGTGGATGAGCTGGTGCTTGAGCAGCGTCTGCGCCCGGTAGAAGCCCTTGTCGCAGGAGCTGCAGGGGAACGGCTTCAGGTGGCACGAGGTGTGCTTCATCAGCTGGTGCTTCTGGTGGAAGCCTTTGTTGCACAGCTCGCAGAAGAAGCGCTTCTCCTTGTACAGCTCCCTGCGACGCCTCCTCTCCTGCTCCTTCTGCTCCTCCTCACCGTGCGCTGCACCTGCAACATTCAGCCACCGTGAGGCGCCGCAGAGACGCCGCTGGAAAAGCGACCCGACCGAGACTTCGGTTCTTCACCTTTGTCATCCGTCGGCGGCCCGTCGGAGACCTTCTGATCCTCTGCAGCGTCCTCCTTCGTGCCGGCTGCCTGGAAACACACCCGGAGCATTAGCATTAGCACGGACCACAACGCCAGTTAACGGCGTCAACACTCTATGGTTACGTTATAAAGTTATGGCAGCGTCAATGAAGACGAAAGCAGAGAAGGAAGAACATGCAAACATCAGCAAAGCAGCCATGTTAGCAAGATATGCATTAACATGGACTAACGCTAGCAATGCCAGCAACAACGTTAGCAATGCAAGCATTAACGTTAGCAATGATAGCATTAACATTAGCAATGAAAGCATTAACATTAGCAATAAAAGCATTAATGCTAGCAACGCAATCATCAACGTTAGCAACGCAAGCATTAACGTTAGTAATGAAAGCGTTAACGTTAGCAGCTCTAGCATTAACGTTAGCAACGCCAGCAACAACATCAGCAACAAAAGCATAAACATTAACAACTCTAGCATTAATGCTAGCAACGAAAGCATTAACGCCAGCAACGCTTGCATTAACGTTAGCAATGCCAGAAACAACATTAGCAACGCTCGCATTAACGTTAGCAACGAAAGCATTATCATTAGCAAAGCAAGAATTAACATTAGAAAACAAAGCATTAACATTAGCAACGCCAGAAACAACATTAGCAATGCAAGCATTAACGTTAGCAACGCTAGCATTCACTGCGACTGTAACGGACCCACCTCCGCTTGTCCTTCTGCTGTCACTTCCACGCGGTCGCTCTGGTCGCCGCTCAGCTGACCGTTAGCCACAGGAAGTACTGTTACGTCCGCGATGGTCTGGATGAGATCATGAAGCTCAGGGTCTGTGGTGGTCTCCAGAACCACCTCGGACTGGACCTCAACCGGACCCTGGAGCGGGTTTTCCTGGCCGGAGGCCGGCGGGTGGAGCTGGGGGCTGACGAGGACCGCGGCGAACCGGGGTCTGGACCTCCTCAGGACGGCCGGGACCGCGGCGGACTGAGGGTCTGCCGCCGCTCCGCCTAGAACACAAACGTCAGTCAGTCCTGTGAGGACAGACGGCACACGTCCGAATGCGTCTTCTGAGGGGGGTCTGCGTCCCACCGGGTGTCCGGCTGGCGGTCGACGTCTCGGGGGAGTTCGTCTGCCTCTGGGTCTTGTCGGGGTCCAGCAGCCTCAGTCTGTCCCTCAGGACGTGGTTCTGCGTGAGGACGTTCAGGTAGAGCTCTCTGAACACGCAGCAGAGGCTCCGCACCGCCTCACGGGACATGACGTCCAGGACGGCGCCGGCGGGCGGGAGCTGCGGACCGGAAAGAGGCGGAGCCGGAGGTGAGCTTCGGCAGGTGAAGCAGTTTGGCCATCAGAAGACGTCGGGTCCAAATCCATCGGAGACAGACAGCAGGACCTCTTCCTGTCCTTAACTCATGTCTCCTCATACACGACTTCCTCCCTGTCCTCATTACTCTCTATCCTCGTCCCTCACGTCCAACTGTCCTCACCCCCCTCTTCACCCTTTGTCCTCCGATTCCCACTCCCTGTCCACACCACTCTGTCCCCCGCTCCCCCTCTTCCCACCCCCTGTCCTCAGCCTCTGTCCTCCTGTCCCCACCACTCTGTCCTCCCCCTGTCCTCCTGTCTTCCTATTTCCACACCCTGTCCTCATCTTCTGTCCTCCTTTCCTCACCACTTTTCCCTCACCCCTGTCCTCCTGTCCTCAACAGTCTGTCCTCCCCCGTCCTCATGTGTTCCTATTCCCACACTCTGTCCTCCCCCTGTCCTCACCACTCTGTCCTCCTGTCCCCACCACCCTTTCCCCCTCACTCTGTCCTCCCCCTGTCTTCCTGTCCCCATCACCCTGTCCTCACCCTATCCTCCTGTCCCCATCGCTCTGTGCTCCCCCTGTCCCCACCACCCTGTCCCCCCTGTCCTCACCGCTGTGTCCTCGGGTCCCTGCAGGACACACACCGCGGACTCCGCAGCCAGCTGCATGATGACCTCCGCCTGGGAGCGGAAAGTTCGCACCGCCGTCAGCAGCTCCTCCTCCGGCGTCATGGCGGCCGGCGAGCCGGGGTCCGGAGCGGGGGCGGCGGGACGCGGCGGAGCCGTGAGTCGGCGGACGGGCGGACGGACGGACGGACGGACGGACGCGGAGACAAACTCCGCAAACAAACTGTTCGGCGGGATGGTGATCTCCAACATGGCGCCGTGACGTCTACATCCGGGTCACCCTTCCGCACAAAGGGCTGCAAGTCTCCGCAGGGGGGGCGCGGGCCGCGGCTGGGGCCACGCTTCTGACCGACGAAGTGGACGTTTCATTGCCCGTGTTGTGTCAGTGCGTCGTGTTGTTGTGAGTCACTGTGAGCAACGTGTTTCTCCACAGCAGCGCCAAACCTGTGTGACACTGACCCCTAGTGGCTGCAAGGCGTCATTGCAGCCTACAGTCACAGGAAAACAACGGAGTGCTGGACGTCTTCTTCTTCTTCTTCTTCTTCTTCTTCTTCTTCTTCTTCTTCTTCTTCTTCTTCTTCTTCTTCTTCTTCTTCT
>JASSRZ010000016.1:366641-376962 GCA_032164315.1 Malacoctenus gilli
TGTGGGGTGGCCCCCCCCCCCCCCCCCCCCCCCAGGAGTCGCACCAAGAACATGATGTGGTACGGCGTGTTGGGAACCAAGGAGCTGCTGCACAGAACCTACAAGAACCTGGAGCAGAGAGTCCTGCTGGAGGTCAGACCAACCGCCGAGGTCGTGGTCTCGCCGCCGTTCCCGAGCCCCACCCCCGTGACCCCCCCCCCCCCTTTGTGTGTGTGTTGCAGTGCGACGGGCGGCCCATCCCCCTGCCCAGCCTGCAGGGCATCGCGGTGCTCAACATCCCCAGTTACGCCGGAGGAACCAACTTCTGGGGAGGAACCAAAGAGGACGACGTGAGAACCGCCGCCCGCGCCACGGGTTCCTCCCGTTCCGATTCCGCGTTTCCCGTCTTCGTCCCGTCAAACTTTGGCCGCCGAGACGTTGAGCTGTGCTGTGTCCCCCGCCAGACCTTCACGGCGCCGTCCTTCGACGACAAGATCCTGGAGGTGGTGGCCGTCTTCGGCAGCATGCAGATGGCCGTGTCCCGGGTCATCAACCTGCAGCACCACCGCATCGCTCAGGTACGCCACCCCCCACCTGTGCACCGCGTGCGACGCACCTGTCCGCCCCACGCCTGACCCGTCTCCGACCGTGTCTCCGTCTCAGTGTCGGACGGTGAAGATCACCATCCTGGGGGACGAAGGGGTCCCGGTCCAGGTGGACGGGGAGGCCTGGGTCCAGCCTCCAGGTTACATCAAGATAATCCACAAAAACCGAACCCAGACGCTGACCAGAGACCGGGTGAGTCCACTTGCCGGCCTGCTGCCGGTGTCCTTGGCAGGTGGGGCGGGCATTTACTCTGTGTGTGTGTGTCTGTCTGTCTGTCTGTCTGTCTGTCTGTCTGCGTGTGTGTGTCTGTCTGCGTGTGTGTCTGTTTGTGTGTGTCTGTGCTGTGTGTGTGTGTGTGCTGTGTGTGTGTGTGTGTGTCTGTGTGCGTGTGTCTGTGTGTTTGTGCTGTGTGCGTGTCTGTTTGCGTGTGTCTGTGTGTGTCTGTGTCTGTGTGTGTGTGTGTGTGTCTGTGTGTGTGTCTGTCTGCGTGTGTCTGTGCTGTGTGTGTGTGTGTGTGTGTGTGTGTCTGTGTGCGTGTGTCTGTGTGTTTGTGCTGTGTGTGTGTGTCTGTTTGCGTGTGTCTGTGTGTCTGTTCTGTGTGCGTGTGTGTCTGTGTGCGTGTGTGTGTGTGTGTGTGCGTGTGTGTGTGTGTGTGTGTGTGTGTGTGTCAGGCGTTCGAGAGCACGCTGAAGTCCTGGGAGGACAAGCAGCGGTGCGAGTGTCCCCGGACGCCCCCCCTCCAGCCCCCGCTGTCCCCGCAGCCCGAGCTGGTCTCCAATGAGGAGGCGTCGCTCGTCAGCGAGTTCGGTCAGGCAGCGGGAGCGCTGATTCACAGGTGAGCCCCTCACCCCCTCACCCGTTCACCCGTTCACTCGTTCACCCGTTCCCTCGGCGGACTGACGGCCTTTCTGCTCCTCCAGCATCCGTGAGGTCGCTCAGTCTCACCAGAGTCTGGAACAGGAGCTCGCTCACGCCGTCAACGCCAGCTCCAAGGCCATGGACGTGGTCTACGCCCACTCCAAGAGCTCGGGGGTACGGCCCCGCCCACCTGCCCGCCCGCCGGCCCCGCCCACCCGCCCCCATACCGGTGGTGTGACCGCTGCTGTTGTGTGTCTGCAGGCTCTGAGCTGCGCGCTGGTGCTTCAGATGGTGGTGAACGTCAAGGCGCTGCTCAGCGAGACCGAGCTGCTGCTGGCCGGCAAGATGTCGCTGGTGAGAGTCCCGGGGTCCTGGTGGGGGGCACTTCCGAGTACCAGGAACTCCCTGTAGTTCCTGCTTTGCCACGGCGCCGAGCGAGCTGGACTGTAGGCCAGAGAGTGATGTCACTGGATGAGAGATGAGAGTGACTCCAGCTGGAAATTTGCGGTCCTGGGGTCGGTCTCTGTCCTGGTCCCGGTCTCTGTCCCGGTCCCGGTCCTGACCCTGCCGTGTGTCTGTGTGCAGCAGCTGGATCCGTCCCAGCAGGAGCAGCTGAACGCGGCTCTCGGCTCGGTGGCTCAGCAGCTCCGGCGCCTCTCTGACGTCGCCTGGCTCTGTCCCGTCATCGACCCGTCGGACAACGAGGTAAAACCTCCCGAGGGGGTCCGCTCCGGTCCACGTGTCCAGTCTGGAGACGCGGCGTGACGAGTCTCCGTGTCTTCGTCCCTTCAGGGTCCCCTCACGGATTTTTCCAAGCGAAACCGAAGTGCGAAGTTTCGTCTGGTTCCGAAGTTTAAGAAGGACAAGAACATCAAGAATAAGGAGACGTGTGCGACTCTGTCCCTGCCAGGTAACCCCGCCCCCCTCCCCCCCCCTCACCCCCCTGCTCTCTTGGGTGACTCTTGGTGTTTGTTCACGGCGACTCTCTCCGTCTTTCTTCACGCGTCGGTGTCTCAGTCCATCAGTGGGGGACGGACGAGGTGGGGGCGTGGCTGGACTTTCTCTGTCTCACTGAGTATAAGGACATCTTTATCGGACACGACATCCGCGGATCTGAGCTCGTCCACCTGGAGAGGCGGGACCTGAAGGTATCGCCCGCCACCCCCGGCTTCGTCTCGCCTCGACCGACCGACGGCGAGGCGTCGGACTGGCGCTCGCCCGGCGGGGTCTCAACAGTTCCCGCTCTGCGTCTCACGGTGGTCTCTGTGCAGGACCTGGGAGTGACCAAGGTGGGCCACATGAAGCGCATCCTGCAGGGCATCCGGGAGCTCAGCCGGAGCAGCAGCGCCAGCGAGGCCTGACGGCCGGCGGGTGAGTCTCGGCCGCCTCGGGGTCTGGACCTCGGTCCACGCGTGAGAACTGATCGAGTCCCGTCGCGTGAACTAACTGTGGTGGTCTCTGTTGCCTAGCAACCGCTGCCAGCTGTCCTCCTTCCTCTGCTGCTCCCGACACACCGTCTGACCTCAGACCGACGCCGACCCGTCGCCTCCACGTGGGACCGCGCTCGGGTCTCCGACCCCCCCCCCAGGACTCACTGTGACCCTCACAACCAATCAGCTGATCCGATGGTGCCTTCTTGCCTTCTTGCCCACCAGCCAATCAGAGGTCAAGAGGCCGAACGAGACCAAACCAGCCGAACCGGTTCCGATCAGGACCGACGAAGCGATATCAGGAACCGATCCATTGATTAGTCAGGGCTGAGAGCAGATTTACAGACACGGACCGTCCGAGTCCAGTCGGACTTCAGGCCCCCACTGATGAGGTCTGATACTGAGATCAGACCAGTATCAGACCAGATCCTGGCGGCTGCTTTCAGGTAAAACCAGGCTTATCCAACGGACCAATCACCAGGCAGCCGCACGACCCTGAACGCGGCATCCTTAACAGACCAATCAGAAGCCTTTCGTCTTTATGACCCAATGGACCAAAACATTCCTCACATCTTTTACACTTCACACATTCGTTCATCGTCAGTCACCAAAATCCTGGTCCCCCTTTCACCTGAACCACTTCAGGTCCTCGGCAAGTAT
Source organism: Malacoctenus gilli (assembly GCA_032164315.1). Classification (NCBI taxonomy): domain Eukaryota; kingdom Metazoa; phylum Chordata; class Actinopteri; order Blenniiformes; family Labrisomidae; genus Malacoctenus; species Malacoctenus gilli. Next base: position 370,175 of record JASSRZ010000016.1, read on the forward strand.
CTCAAAGCCCCTCAGGGTCCGAGAGACTCTGAACGATCACCCTCTGAGACCCCGAGGTCTCATCGTCACCCTCGGGGTCTTGGATTGACTTTCAGTTACTGTGTGAGTCCCTGAAGGCCTCGCGGTTACCGTGAGAGTCCCTGAAGGCCTCACGGTCACCGTGAGAGTCCCTGAAGGCCTCGTGGTTACCCTGTGAGTCCCTAAAGGCCTCGCGGTTATTGTGTGAGTCCCTGAAGGCCTCACGGTCACCGTGAGAGTCCCTGAAGGCCTCGCGGTTACTGTGCGAGTCCCTGACGGCTCGTGTGTTGCAGATTTGTTTTTCTGTTTGTGTTGTGACGCTTTTCGTGGTCTGGTTCGGTGCTGCAGTGCCGCGTCGTGGCTCCGCGTGCCTTCGGGACGCCTCGCCGCTCTCATCTGAACTCTCGAACCGTTTCTGCTCCGATTTGGTGCCGACAAAGAGCCAAACTTGTTGCTGCCAAACGGCGCGTTTCACGTGCAGAGGACCTTTCAGGGGATTTTGGGAGTCCGAGCTCCTGAATCCGGCGGCGCGCTCGCTCCGTTTCCTCTCTCGCATCATATCGTCCGCCGCTCATATCGGAGCTTTCGGACGGCTCCGTCTGCGCCCTGAAGCCACCAGTCGGTTCCCTTCGGGTGGACCGACACGTCGGCACTGCGAGGCCTTGCTGTAAAGCGCAGACATAAAGTGACCAACGTGTGTATTTCATAGATATTTTCAGGACCAGTCCTACTGTACGCTGTCATACCTCTGTTTGTACATACGCCCCCTGCTGGGCGGCCGCTGTAAATAAGTCCTGTGTACAGAAATAAAGAAAGTTAGTGACTCTGCCACAAGTGTGACTGATCCTTGTGCGGTGTCACCACAAATGTTTACTCCGAGGAATGAGTCGGTGAATCCAGAGAATCGGTGCGGAACAAAGTGCGGCGAGGGGGCGGTGGAGGTCTCCACGGAAACCACCGCATGGTTCAGAGACACTGCTGGAAGATCCAGGTGGGAGTGAAGGACGCCAGAGCCGGAGGTTCTCACGGGTGGACCGAGGTGAAGGAGACCAGCGTCCCGTCGTCTCCACCGTCTCCGAGGACCTCCGGGTTCTCCTGGTCCCCCGGTTCCGTCTCCGTGGACGTGGGTCCGTCAGACGCGCTCCCGCCGTGACGTGGGTAAATATTTGAGTTGTGGCTAAACATCAACAGGCGTCCACTCTGTCCTCCATTTTGCCTGTAGGAGTCCTGACGAGGAGACATGCTGCTGTCCACTGAGAGGCTCTGCTGTCTGCTCAGCCTCTGCGCTCTGGTCCACTGCTCAGGTGAGACACAAACGTCTCCACGTCACGCCTGGACGGACGTTGGAAGCAGCTGAAGGGGGACGACAGAGGACAGGGTCTCGGGGTACTTGCTAGTTTTCGTGTGCTCCGTGTGTCTCAGTGGTCTCGTGTCTTTGTGTCCACTCAGTGTTTTTGGACCCGCCTCTCGCTGACCAGCTGCTCCGTTCGTCCTCCAGGAGGCGCCGGGCCAACGCCCTCCTGGAGGAGGTGCTTCCTGGTGACCTCGAGAGGGAGTGCTATGAGGAGCGATGCTCTCAGGAGGAGGCCTACGAGATCTTTGGGACGCGGGAGAAGACGGTATGTCCCCTTCTGAGGTCCAACCTGGGGCCCTGGACCCCCGATGGACGGTTCCAGCTTCAGGGTCTCACTGTAGTGTCTGTCCACAGCTGGAGTTCTGGTTCAGATACACCAGTGAGTACCGCTCCGACCGGCTCCTCTCCGTCACGCCGTTGGGCCAATGGCGTCGCTCTGCCAGATGACATCACAGCTGGACAGTTTCCTGTGTGTGTCTCAGATCTGAACCCGTGCGGGACCAACCCGTGTCTGAACGGAGGCTTCTGCACTCTGGACCGAGGAGACTTCACGTGTCTGTGTCCCCCGAACTACCACGGCAAGACCTGCCAGACAGGTAAACAGCACCTGAACCACAGGTAAACAACAGGTAAACAAAGCCCCCCCCTGAACTTCAGGTAAACGACAGGCGATCGACGGGTCAGACCGCGTGTTGAAATGCCGTTGCAGTGTTGCAGTGGGATGGGGTTGCCATAGAAATGAGTCTCGGGGTCCACCTGTCTTGCAGAGGTGCTGGAGTGCAGCTATAAAAACGGAGGCTGTCAGCAGTACTGCAGCGACCTGCCGGGGGGCGCTGGAGTGCAGTGCGGCTGCGCAGACGGGTTCAAACTGGAGGCCGATGGACAGAGCTGCTCCGAGACCGGTACACACGCCACTGCATATTCTACACACAGTGGTCCACACAGAAACTCCACAGTACTCCAGATACTACACGCAGTGCTGCTGTTTTTCGTCAGAGGCGTTTCCCTGCGGTCGCCAGCAGAGAGAGCAGGGGCACGGAGGACGCTCCCTGTGGGACTCCTCTGACTTCAACAGCACGGACGACCGGGTCCCTGAACTCAACACCACGGAGGAAACTTTGACGGGCGCAGAAGGGAACCGGACGGCGCCGTGGGAGGAGGCGGACTCGCTGCTCAGGATTGTGGGCGGAGACCTGGAGAAACGAGGAGGGAGCCCCTGGCAGGTGGTCACATGACCCCGCATCACCTGCTTCTACATCCCTTGGTGTCCTTTGTTGTTGTTGTTCCAACCGCATCGTGTGTGTGTGTAGGTGCTGATCCGGCGGGCCGATGGCTTCGGTTTCTGTGGAGGAGCGCTGATCTCCGACCGCTGGGTCGTTTCTGCTGCACACTGTTTCCAGGAGAAGGCAGACCATGTGACTATAGGTGTGTGTGTGTGTGTGTGTGTGTGTGTGTGTGTGTGTGTGTGTGCATGCGTGCATGTCTGTGTGTCTGTGTCTATGTGTGTGCATCTGTGTGTCTGTGTGTGTATCTGTGCGTGTCTGTGTGTGTCTGTGTGTGTGTGTGTGTGTGTGTGCATGTGCGTGCATGTCTGTGTGTGTGTGTATGTGTGTGTGTCTGCGTGTATGTGTGTGCATGCGCTTGTGTATGTGTGCGTGAGTGTGTGCATGTCTGTGTGTGTGTGTGTGTGTCTGCATGTGTATGTGGGCCTGTATCTGTGTATGTGTGTGCGTCTTTGTGTCTGTGTCTGTGTGTGTGTATGTGCGTGTGTGTCTGTGTGTGTGTATGTGTATGTGTGTGTGTCTGCGTGTATGTGTGTGCGTGCGTGCGTGCGTGCATGTCTGTGTGTGTGTGTGTGTGTGTGTGTGTGTGCATGTGTGTGTGCGTGTGTGCGTGCGTGTGTGTGTGTGTGTGTGTCTGTGTGTATGTGTGTGTCCCATTGTGTCTGCGTCATGTGACGTCTGTGTTACAGGCGACCTGGACAAAGCGCGTCCTGACGCAGGCGAGCAGCTCATAAAGATCCAGAAGGTTCTGCTTCACCCTCACTTCCACTCGTTCACCTTCGACAGCGACGTGGCGCTCGTCCTCCTCGCTCAGCCGGCCCTCAGGGGCCCCACGGCAATCCCGGTCTGCCTGCCCGACGCGCACCTGAGCACCTACCTGCTGAAGGTAACGCACCTGTGTGTGCGCGTGCGCGCGTGTGTGTGAACCGTGTTCACGGCTGGTTGTGAGTCTGTGTGTGAATTCAGGAGCAGAACTACGGCGTGGTGACCGGTTGGGGCTCCACCCGCTACCTGTGGCGCTCCTCGCGCTTCCTGAGGAAAGTGTCGCTCCCGGTGGTCAGCTACCTGGACTGCAGGTCCACCACTGAACAGGTGGGGTGCCGACCAGCAGGGGGCAGCGCTACTCACTGGTGTAAACAGCCCCGCCACTGTAGACGTCAGAAATACACACCAACGCCGCTTGCCGTCCTGGGTCCTGCAGGTGATCACGGACAACATGTTCTGTGCCGGTTACCTGGACGTCCGGAGGGACGCCTGCAGCGGGGACAGCGGCGGCCCCTTCGTGGTGAACTACAGAGGAACCTGGTTCCTGGCCGGCGTCGTGAGCTGGGGCGAGAAGTGTGCCGCCAAGGGCAAGTACGGCGTCTACACCCGGCTGGGCAACTTCCTGTCCTGGATCAGAGAGACCGTGGAGCAGGAGGACCTGACGGTGACCCCCAGTCCGGAACCGAGGGCGACCCCGAGTCCGGAACCGACCGCCACCACGAGTCCAGAACCGACGGCGACCCAGAGTCCAGAACCGACGGAGACCAGGAGTCCAGAACTGTTGGTGACGGAAGGGCGGACCTAAGGGACCTGGGTGGGAGGGGCCAGCTGATGAGTCCAGGGTCCTGGGACTGGGTCTTGGAGCAGGTCCAGAGACAAGCGCACGTGTGAACAGTTTGAATAAAGCAGAGAAATTTTGAGGCTGCCTTTGGTTGACCTTTGACCTTCCTGTAACAACAAGTGTTCAGACCAATCAGCTGCTTCCTGTTCATCATTCAAGTCCTACACACACAGACAGAGTTTTATTGTGAAAGGGAACTCAAGAGGTTTCTCTGTGGGACGCGTTTATTCGTGTGAGAGGTAACAAACGTAGCGGTACGAGACGACTTCAGTCCGACAGCTTCTTCCTGAAGGTTCGTGAGACCACAGGGGTCAAAGGTCAGAGCTCATTCTCTGTCTACTCTAAAGTTTTGACCTTTGTGTGTCTGCCGCAACTCTTTGGCACCGCCTGCTGGGCAAAGACGCCACAGCAGGACGTCGTCTCAAAGCAGGTCGGCGGTGAGGTGGCGCTGGATCCAGTCCACGTAGTTGCTGACGCGGGTGTAGACCCCGTAGACGCGCCGGCTGCCGCACTCCTCGGGGCCGCCCCAGGACACCAAGCCGAGGACGGCCCACCGCCGGCTGACCGCGTCCTCCGCCACGAAGGCTCCGCCGCTGTCCCCCAGGCAGGTGTCATGGCCGCCCTCGAAGAAGCCGGCGCAGAACATGTTGTCGGTGATGTTGTAGCTGATGGAGCGCGCGGTGTAGCTCGCCATGCACTCGTCCTGAGGGACCACCGGCAGCTTCACAAACTGCAGCACGTCAGAGGTCAGCCCGAGGTCAGCCGCCTCCGCGGGGTCAGAGGTCAAGGAGGAGGCGGAGCTAGAGACGTTGGGGTTGGATATTCCCCAGCCGGCAACTACGCCCAGAGAGGAAGGTGGCGGCTCCGGAGGCTGGCCCTGTGTGGAGACGGAGACCAGAGGTCAGAGGTCAGCGGTCGGTGGTCGGTCCTGACTGGCCGCTCTCGCACCACGTGGTCCTGATCCAGTCCAGAAAAGGGTGCAAACGGCGGCCTTGAATGAAGCCCTCATCTGTGTTGAGGCTCCGCCCACCTCTCTGTGAGGCCTGGGCAGACACACCGGGCGGACGTCCCGGCCGACGGACATGCGCTCGCTCAGCCTCAAGAGGGCGATGTCGTTGTCGTAGTTGTGCGGGCTGAAGTCCGGGTGGAGCAGGATCCGCTGCACCGAGCGGCTGGTGGCCCGATGTTTGTGTCGGACGTTGTGGAGACCGAAGAAGACCTGCGGAGCGAAGACGGACTGTCAGAGACCGCAGAGACCGCCTGAGCCTCAGCTGCAGTCGCGTCTCCGCTGGTCCGAACCCTCTGAGGGTCCACCGACCGACTGAACCTTCAGGCACAAAGGTCTGCTCGGACCTGGACGTGTTCGGGGGCCACGGGGACAATACTGGGGTCCCTCCTCTGGGACCTCAGGACGTGGGCCGCCGTCAGGACCCAGATATCAGACAGCAGGGCCCCAGAACCGAACCAGTGGTCCTCTGGGACCCGGGACAGATCCTCCACACTGAGCAGGACGTGCCAGGGGAAGAACCCGGGATCGGCGGTCCGACCGCCCACGATCCGCTTCACATGGGCGGGCGGAGAGCGAGACGGGCGGCCGCAGCCTGCAGGACAAAGAGACGGGCAGGAGACAGGTGAGGGACGGGTGAGGGACACGTAGGAGACACAGGTGGGAGACAGGCACCTGGCGAACAGGTGGGCGGTTGGCTCCGCCCCTCCGGGTCGGTCCACTCTCCGCTCAGGCTGCAGCTGAAGGAGCCTACAAACACAGACGAGACTCTGTGATCTGACTGTCCCCTGCAGGCGTCCGTCCCCCTGATCCCAGCGTCCCAGACGGCTCTCACGATTGTTGGGCTGGACGTCGTCGTCTCTGCACACGTACTGGACCGTCGCGCCGAACGTGGTGCTGTTGTCACGGTCGCCAAACACCACATCCGCCATGTCCACCTCCTTTGGAGCGCCACAATCCACCACTGCAACACACGAAAGACAAACATTGTCACGGTGAGTACCGCGAGTGATACAAGTACTCCGTAAGTACTCAGAACCCTGTTTGAACCCTGAAAAGATCTGAGGCAGGTGATGAGTTCAGGTGCAGCTCTTACTTTGACACTGAGGAGGACGACTGCTCCAGGAACCATCAGCACGACACAACAGCTGGGAGTGACCCACAAACTGTCCATTCTGCACACACACAGACACACACACAGAGGCTGGTTGTTGAGTCTGGTTCAGCTGTCTGGTTTAAGTCGGGATTCAGTTACACTGGATCGTTTAGTCCATGAAAAACCAATCAAGACCTGACAGCAGCACAGGAGGCGGGACTTCCTGAGATGCTGGGTCAGACTCACCTGCAGGAGGCGGGACTTCCTGAGACGCCACGTAAGACTCACCTGCAGGAGGCGGGACTTCCTCAGACGCCATGTTAGACTCACTTGTAGGAGGCGGGACTTCCTGAGACGCCAGGCCAGACTCACCTGCAGGAGGCGGGACTTCCTCAGATGCCAGGCCAGACTCACCTGCAGGAGGC